>JAVQKI010411897.1:0-11048 GCA_036025975.1 Nematalosa erebi | reverse complement strand
TTTTGTGTCCTACTTTGTAGTGTTTATTTTTGGAGGTTTTTGCAAATATCTCACCATATAAAAAATGTCAGTTGAAATATCTTTGCATATTTGGGTAGATTATCTGGAATCTGATAATATCAAAATCATGATATTGGTACAGAAAGATGCGTAGCAGGTGCACAGACATGGCCTGAGCAACCTCTGTTATGGAAAACAAATAAGTTATTACAGGGTGTGTGGGAGGATGGGCTGTTGGAGACATCAAAAATCTGATGTAAATTCAGGGGGACCTCTAATTGTACAGACAAATGCTACCGTTTATTTTGATATGTAAAGAGATGTCATATCACAAGAAGAGGAATGGGTGCATAGTTGTATCAATATTATTCATTTGTACGTAAATTCAAAGCAAATTTTCTTGCTCTTTATCACAGCAACTAGCACTGCTGGAAAGCTCAGGTTGTGCAGTTTCACATGATTAGCATGTAATGTCTGTGTGACAAGAACTCTGCACAAAACCTAACTAAGAAATGATTGAAATAACTTGAAACAAGAAATGTACTTGGAAAGGACAGGTCTCCACTAAAGCAATATAGGGTCACTGATGCAATACAAATTTGAGATGGCGTTCCAGATCACCACCAAAATTTTGTCATTTGTTACTTGTCCTAACTTTGTCCGGAAATGTCATCCAAATCCATGCAGTACTTTTTGAGTTATTTTGTACACAAATAGACAAAAAGACAGACAGATAAACACCGGCGAAAAACAGAACCTTCTTTGGCAGAGGTAAAAATGTCCTTGATGTATCATCAGGGGGTTTAGGAATCACATTAGATTAAGATATTATCGTCAATTACTAACCGCAATAAAGCCTGTAAATCCACTGCTGAAATTGGCATTTGCAGCAGCCATGTCCTGTTTGTGTTTTTGTTTTGGTTCATTGCGCCACCTAACAATCACACCACTAGAAAATGGGTTGCCAGTTGCGACAGATGCACTAGCGCCTGGAATGGAAGGCTGCTATGGATCATGGAAGAAGTATGCTTTTATTTTCAGAATTGCTAACCAAGGTATATAACATTGTTATTTGCTGAGGGAAAAAATACGGTAGCCTAAACATGACGTTGGAGACGTTTTAAACTCGAGGAAAGGTTCTACAATCACAAACTGATTTGCAAATTGTCTATTCATTCAGCCTACACAACCTTTACATGCACAGCACAGGCAATTTGGAATAAGGTCAATGTTTTGTAAGATCACAAAAGGGCGGTTTGATATGGAAAATTCTGGTTTACACGCTTAATAGCCTGAGGGTTTTCCAAGTAGGTAGTCAAGTGATCAGACTGGCTAAGTTAACCTACAGGAAGTCATAAATCTGCTAACAGAGAACCCCGGTGGCTTTGATTTGTAAAGCGAATGAGGACTTCAGGCTCTTCTGCTATCAGGTTTAGCACCACCTCTGGGTTAACTTACCCAGTTTGCCACCTTCTTGGACCCCCCCCCTGAGCTCTTCTGAACAGTGTGGGCTGCCTAGGACATAACTGCATTATAGGCCTAAAACACTTCATTGTCTAAAGCCCTGATATTGTGGGTTTTACATGTATGCTTATGAGAGGCCCGCTGAGGATAGGCCGTGCAGATAAAATTTGCAAGTTTATGCCCAAAATTATTGGAAGGGGTTTGTGCCCCCAAGTACTTTAAAATGCTTGCAATAATCACTCGACAACATCCCAGGTGTAACACAGTCCATTCAGCAGTCATAGGTTATGCCGTGAATGGGGTTTTAGAAACCAGAAATTTGGAAAAGGCTATGCCAATCGGAATGAGGGGTTAGGGTACATGACCCTGATGACTCGAGATTGCCTACTCTTATAGCCTATTAACTAATTTTGATGAAATGCCTTAAAAGTCCTTAACATGGCAACCCGCGAGAAGCTTTTTTTGATTGTGGCTGGAACGCCAGTGTGAAACTGTAGAGGGTGCAATCTTACATAGCTCTTCTTTAATAGAGAAGAATGGATGTTCAGAATTGGGTTCATGAGGTAAAAAATATGTTCAGACAACAGAACTAGTTTTTCTTTTTTTTGCTCATCATCACAAGCATTTGTCAGATAAAGGACTTAAACCCAAACATTCACCCACCTGGAGTCAGACAACTGACAGATTCCTCACGAGACATAATGATCACCTAGAGTCTCCATGAAGACAGTCTACTCCTTTTTTGTCTTCGCACCTTCTCTTTTTTTTCTTCTCCCTCTCTCACTTCCTCTCACCTCAATCAGGCCCTTCAACTCTTGTCTCCACACATTTCCTGTTCCCTCTCTTCTCTCTTGTTGTGGCAGCAGATGTGCCGACACCGAACGGCAGTGCTGCAGTACAGTATGTCAACGGCAGTGTGGCGAGGTCAGCTGAATTTCTCCAAATTTAAGGGTAAAGGACACTGCGAGTCACAGCATGGACACGCCTGATGTGGTGGGGCCCAGCAAAGACAAGCTCACCATACGCTACATCATCAGTGCTATTCCAGACGAGTCTGCTGGCAGGGAGTAAGGAGACAATTGGAAACTCAGAGGACCCCACCGGTATTATCTGAAGAGTCTCAAGTTGTTTTAAGTGAGACATCACAGAGCCTGCATTTCTTTGCCTTTCACGGATATTTGCCGTCGGAATCAAAGCCAACTCTTAGACCTTTTCATTCACCTCCAGTTTGTCCTCAAGGATGCCCCTGCTGAATTGACGCTGGCATGTAAGAGATGAAAGGACTAAAACACAACTGTGTCTGGGAGTGAGTGTCTACACACAGACACCCTTTTTAAAACTCTACAAAGATGGTTGCAGACTTCCTAGCAGACTGCAGGAGTTGAGCACTCCAGATCTAGGGAATTGAACTTGTCATGATGTGAAAAGGTTGTTTGCGTATTTGCACTGCTCAGCCCACAGTTTATTGATTTGATAAAAAACACACTATTGCAACAATAACAGGGTTGCCATTCAGAAGTATTTCCAAAGGAACTGTCATGGCTTTAAGTACATTCCAAGAAATTAAATCCCTGACTTTTGTAACTGGATGGTGGAATATCTCCCTTCAGCCTCTTTGTTGTGTACTGTACCTCTGTTGATGAAAACGCAAACCCTAAACATACTCTATAATAAAAACCCTAAGCTTATATATTTCTGTATAAGTAAATATTCATATTCCTACTTAATCTAAAGAGGTGTGTTAATGTCAATAATACAATATAATCAGCATCCTGTAAGGTTGGTGCCCCAGTATTTCAACATAAAGTTCAGTAACTAGCACATTTAAGTAACACATTGAGCAGGTATTAGATTGTGAAATAAACCAAAAAACATCCATAAAATATTTGGCAGCACAATCATTTTATTAGAAAATGTCATTTTTGACATTACAGGAAAAAATCAGTGTAAATCAACCCATATAGCTCAAACTCATGCAGTGCTGCCATGCTGTCCTGCGGCAGCTAATGCTAACTAATGAGGGCAAGGAACTCAGTTCAATTTCAATTTCAGTTTTTTGTGTCCCTCTTAGTTAATGCTAGCTGCTGGTTTGTAAATGCAGCCTATGTTTTCCAAATTTTCTCATTCCTTTTCCTAATGACATCAATTTATTTATGCCTGATGTTTTCTTTAAGAGTGACATCCCACATTGAAGTTTTAACAACAACACAGAGCAGGAAGAAACATCCAGTCACAGTTTAGCTTGTGCAGCCCAGATAAAGCAACAGGAAGAACGTTCCTTTTTTAAAGCTGTTCACTAAAAACGGATTAAGGATGTAAGAAAGCGTACAAATAGTGCCCCAGTTGCGGACTCTCTAATTAGTTAAATGGCACAAATGCCTTCTGTTGAAATATGCTAACAAGCAGATTATAAAACAGTGGAAGACCCAACAAATTAGCAAAAAAAAATCCCTCTGCAACCTTGTGATGGGTTTGCTCCCCCAGTTGCTAGCTGTGTCGGGAAGGCAGTGGGTTCCCACAGTGACAGCAATTTAGCGTGCCCAGGATAGGAGGCGCTTATCTCCATACCACGGCTGGATAACATCTGAAAATATCTCCCTGCAGAGTTTGAGGGATGTGTGCACGTGGGCTGAAGACAAACTCATACATTCATAAGAGTGTGTTGCCTGGCATAGGTTTATGAGACAAACCTGTGTGTGTGTGTGTGTGTGCATTCATTCATGTGTCTCTACAGTGTGTGGATCAGTGAATGTGTGTGGATGTACAGTACTGTATGTTTGTGTATGTGTGTGTACAGTGGGGATTGCTGGGATTGGGTAGTGTAAGAGGTGGAATAGGGTGAGGTGGGAGTGAGGGGTCTAATTATGAAGACTGCAGTAGTACACGTTTTGATTTTTCTGAGTTTAATTATTTGGCAATCATTAAGATGGTGCAAGGTTAAGGGAAATTTTTTTTATTCAGAGACTCTTAATGTTGAAATATCCTTCTTTGTTTAACCCTGCGGCTGTTGCTATTTGTGTCTGACAGATGGCTCAGACACATGGAAAGGCAGATGTGTATATGCAATAATTTCAAAGTATCCCTTGCAATCAGAAATAGACTATACAACTAGGTACAACTGCAGACATCTCAACAAAATGTAGAGATTGTGTTAGGAAACCTTAACAGTAATTTCAGAAGACTAACGTTTACTGTTTTTGTACATTTTGTATCTTCAGTGGACTTTCTCATCAAAAGACCAGCATCAGTTGGTTGTGATTTTTACTTTTCACCTTATTGTAATGCCTGCCAGCTCAAAATATTGCTACAGTAAGTCAGCTGACATGCACTGTCCTTGGATGCAATGCTGGTAGGACCTTCTATGCCAATAGGACACTGACGTGAGAGATGGCATGTATATCTTGATATTTGTTCATTTTAGGTTTTGTTAACACTCTACATAGATGGTTTCAGCATCACTTAGAAATCCTTTTATTGTATTATGCAAAGACAGATGTCAGAAATAACACTGAAATGTCAAGGTGCAGAGGCTTTATCACTTGGGTCCAGCCAAAGGCGTCGGAAACTCACTCTAATTGCTGGACTCATCCTGAGGAAATCGCTTTTTTTTACCACTCTCGAGGAACCTTCAGAAAACTCATAAACTTTATCTCTGGCTGGAAAACCTCAGAAATTAGAGCGATCCTCTCATCTCTTTGGCGCTTTTCATGCCCGAGTTGCCTCTGCAGCCTTCCTCTTCCACCCCCTTCATCTCCTCTCCCCTGTCAAGAGCAGCCTTTTGCTTCTTTGTTCTTCTCTGGTTCAAAAAACCCCTCACCCCCCAAGAGAGCCTTCAGCTGGAGCATTGCTGCAAGCAATAACTCCTCAAACTTTTTCAATAACATCAACCGCTCCTATCCTGAGAGATATGCCAACATATATTGCTTGGAGATCTGAAGCTCTGCTTTCCCGAGTAAACAAGTGTGATATGTGCGTGTGTGTGTGTGTTTTTCCAATTTCTTTCCATTCACTCGAGGGTAGTTGGTATCAAGCTAAATGCACCCATCACCCTAGTGTGGAATGACTGACATGTTTGTATGGGGAAGAGAAACAGGGAAGGTCTCATTTTGCTTGCATGTATACTAGAAAAGACGCGACAAGAGGATGTCCCTGGCTGGCCTCCATGAGACCACACGTTCACGGCAGGGGCCCTCGCTCGTCACTTCCTCAAGTGCTCGAGGATTGTGCAGCCAACTGTCTGCACGCAACAACGGCATCCTCCCTCTCCAAGTCTGGACGTCTGCAACCCACAAAACCAAATCTCCTCTGCCTTGATTAGCTGTGCCAGTGGAGTTGGTAGTGTGCACACAACTGTGTCGAAACCCATTACCACAGAGCAACACAGCTTTCTCCCCCAGAAGGCAAGGCTTCTCTTGTTTATTTATTTATTTTCTCCCCTCTCCTCTCCACCTCCCCTCAACCCATGCTGTCGGAAGCAAGCTGTCCTCATCTTGTCTGGTTCGCTCCATCCACCCGTTTGTGAAAGCGCAGGAAAAATGTGGCCATTCCAAAGATGAAATCCTGTTTATCTCCGCTTTTTGTTGGGAATCAGGGAAGCTCTTGGGCTGTTGCGAGTGTGTCATATGGACAGGGGGAAAGCAGCTGACCACATTTGCATTCATGAGAGTCGGAGGGATGTGCACAAATTTGGCCGACTCACTTTGATGTCAGACAATTTTTTTTTTAAGCAGCAGCAGCAGCAGTCATTTGTCCCAGATTCTCCTCTGTGAGAGAATTAAATGAAGTGAAATTCTAACACATGCATGCACGCAAATATGGTGTCACACACTAGCCCACGCGGGCACACACATAAGCACACACACACACACACTTAGAATAAAAAGCAATGGTATGTAATTTCCGTGTATTTCTGCTCACCCTGAAGGGCTCAGTGTGAATGAGAGATAACTATTTTGATAGCGTTTGTGACCAGGGTGGTTTCTCTGTAACATGCCATACTGCCCCCTCTGGGGGAGGGAGAATGGGCCCTGATAAAGGATGGTTGGCCCATCACTGAAAGCCGAGCCTTGCTGAGCCCGGGTGAGTCATCAAACGTTTATCAGTGGGACCCGCAGGAAATAATGTCACTAGCAATCAGTGATAGTCAAAATGTTTTTAAATCCATCACTTGTTCGGTTGCATCCTGAGGCACTGTCACTGTTTTGGCTGCCTCACTGCTAAGATTTGCAATGAGCCTCCAGAATGGTTACAATTAATCCCGACATGCAGGTACAAGAAAGCAACGTGTTTGACATGTTCTTTTTTGTTTTAAACAGCCATTCTTTGCTTATTTGCAATGGATTTGGGCAAAAGCTATTTTCGTAAACTTTCACACCATAATTTCCGCCTTTACCAAACAACAGCAATAAGAACACACTGGCGTGTCATCTGTTAATATGCAATGGCATGTTTTAAATTCACGCAGCTTGTGTCTAGTGGAAAAAAAAATGCACACATTTCTATATTGCATGACTACCTTTCATGTGTAAATCTGCTTCCCACAGAGACTACGGTGCTCTCTTGGGAGGGTGGCCAAATAACAATTTGAAGTGTGATTAAATAAGCTATTCAATCACTCATCAGAAGCAAAGCCTTTTTTTCCTATTTACAGTCATTCCTGCTGTGCCGTTTTAGACAGCTATGTGTGAAAATAGTAGAAACATATTTGTTCAGGATACCACACATTCATATGAAATGTCTTCTTGATGTCAGGTGTGAGGTACAAGACAAGCCACAACTACTGCCACACAGAGATCATAAACTGGTGCGCCAGCTGGCTTACTAACAAGTTGTAAGTATGGAGGCATGCCACTGGTTGAAGAGAAAAGAAACAAATGTCAATGCATGTGACAGTGAGAAGTGGACACTGGTGAAAGCAGACATTAAGTTAATCTGTGTTATTAGTAGAGTTCAGTAACTGGATGCCGCTCATAACACACACACACACACACACACACACACACACACACACACCCTTACACACAAAGGCATGCAAAGATTTTGAGTCACAGACTAATTCACTAGACCTCACAGAGGCCATTGACAGCTCTACAATAAGTTATTTCATGTTATTCCATGACCAAGCTTTTCAGACCTTTTATAAACAGCTCAGTGGGCTACAATTCTCTCCAGGGCCCAGATTTACAGATTCATCTTGTGTGTCACAGCAAAGCTTCCTTTTTGTTTATGACAAGGGGACTGTTCTGATTGGTAATGGTGTTGACTGTCTGTTTACAAGCCGCATGAGCAGCAGCAACCACAGTCTTGTCGGTCAGAAAGGATCTATTAATAGAAGTGTTTGAAGTGTCACATGGTGCAAACCGGAGCCTGTCAAAACAATGTTATTGGCGTATACTGTCAAGACAAGTCCTAGCAATTTTATTTTGATAGTACTTAAAATGTGATTTGTTTACCTTTTTAGGCTCTGTATTGGTTTGCAGTGTTTTCAAATTAGACAAAAGCATTTAACAGCAGTCTGATCATTTTATAATGTGTCCCTTTGTCTCATTCACCCGAACACAAACAAAACAAAATCTAAGCATAAATGCTGTCTGTTAAAACTTTCTGTCCTTTGCATAATGATAACTAGCTTACTAAATATATACGTAACACAAATTTAGTTTCCTGAATGCCATACATGAATGAAAAAGCAATTCAATTCCAAGTCTCAGATATACGTGTACCTGTGCATGCATACAACCAGCTGAATTAACACAGGACCTGAAGTGCCTCTCATACTGGCCAAGGCTAAATGCCTTTCCATCAAAAAAGTGCTAACGCCTGTATTACCATTTCTCCCGTAGGCCTATCACTTCTACATTTGCCATTATAGCACTGTGGCCACTCATGAATGTTAAGGATTTGTTAGGGGCTTTGCACCCAGAATTTAATTACACTATGCCTGACTGTCAGCTGGTTTTAGTGTTTTTCACACCTTTTTGTAATTGCCCTTGCCTGGAGATTATCGTCTCAGTGGTAAATAACCTACAAAAATTGAATTACTGAAGCATTCTACCGAATGTCATTATTTCATCTTACCATTTGAGACACCAAGTCACATGCTACAGTAACTCTGGTCATATACATGGTGTTTAATTTGTGTGATGATAAGCAGAATATCAGGATGTTTCCATTTACAGACATTCCGTTTGGAAACCCAGAGGAAAGGCTTAGATAACTTGTTCTGTTTTCCAAGTCAATATCCACGCCACCTTTCTTTGTCTCTGTTGTTAATTTGGTTTATTTAATAGACCTGAGAGTGTCTTCCAATAATGATTGAGGACATAGAAAAGCCCTCTAGGTCCAGAAAGAAATCTTCACAACAGAAAGGAAATGTTTAAAGCTATGGAGAAAGGATGGATAAGGATGCTTGGTAGTAAACCTGCCTTCACTGATCATGTATAATATTTTTACCCTACTGTATATAGCAGAACCCCATATCCCTTTTGCAACTGTGTATAAAAATACAAATTCTATTGCGTCCACACTTATGTATGCAGTGCAGGTTTCATTTTTGCATGCTGTGCTCATATATATGCCCAGTGTGTTCAGCCTTAAGTAGGCTTGCAGCATAACCACTTCTATCACACAGTCACTAAAACTCTGCTTAGCGAATCGATGCCCAGTAGCCTAATTTGGTTTTCCTGCAAAGTGACATTCCCACACAAGATATTTTGTCCAACAGTAATGTACTTTATGCAACATGATGCAATAATGATGGTGTATTCCCCCCTTTGGGTTGTGCTTTATAAGAACATGTTCATAGGAGCCTTGTATTTGAATTTAGTATTTAGTATTTTTACTGCTCTCTGATGCTGTTACTCTTTGTTCAGAAATGAGTCGTTTTTCACTGCTGTTGTGTTTGAAGATGATTTATTGTTTATTCATGCTCTGGCGAAGAGGGCCTATATGAATAATTTCACATCACTGCATACAGTTTGTCTAATGTAAATATGACAATAAAATTCTAGCATTGAGCACCAAGCCATCAGAGAGTCTCTTCATATACTGTAGCAACATTGGCTTCCAGTGCTTCTCTGTGCTGAGAGGAAACCATGATGTTATTTTAGCCTGCTAATGGCAATGAAAACCAACTGTATGTGTGATTGGTGTTTGATGCGTGAAATCATTATATGTTTGGGGTCACTTCACTCAAAGTCTACATCTTTAATGCATAACAGCAGCATTCATTATTTATCATATAGTAAATGCCGCTGTTATTAATTCCAGCACTTATAAAGAGAACACATGCTGTAAGTTTCCATGGCTCAGGGAGAGGTACGAGTTATACATCATTATAAGAGATGGGAATGTGAGATGATTCCTTAAGTATCACACTGAGGCCAGCCCACAGAGTGCCATTGGTTTGACAGTGTTCCAGCCATGTGGCTTTTCTGATAACACTTATTTCAGTACCTGGGAGTCATCACCCACATGTATATTAATGATATAAAGTGTGTTGTATGATAATGTTTTATGGCCATGAATACTGTTTATCATTGATGTTATACTTTGCCTTCAGCAGAGTCAAGAACAAACCTTGCTACAACTTTATTTCCTCCTTAGCCTAGAATACTTTGACTACTCTGGCTATACTTTGGCTGTCTTCTCATACTGTATCTCAACTTAACTACTGTTACGTATATCCAGTGTGATGTCATCTTGATGAACGTGAGCAGCAGTCATTCAGGCACAGTAGTTTGTTTTGGCAAAGCAATTACTGGGTATTGGCCAGTTCTACCGGCAGATTGCCCATAGACTTTCTCAGCTGTTATTCCCACAGATCTGTCACAGTACCATATTAAGCCATGTGAGACTAATGGGACAATTCATTCAAACCGTTTTGTATTAGTACTTAGCTAATTGCCATTGTCACGGTCATTGGATTACATGCGGGTGGTACAGAATTTAGAAGGCAAAATCCAACAAAGAACAGAAATTTTGCTTAAAGTTAGAGACCTCAAGCAGCCGATCTTGAACCAGCATTGGCAGATTGATGTTTGCAGTTTAGTTAGGAGTTAGCAGTTTGTCTCTCATAAGGAGCAAGCAATCCAAACACACTCTCAACATAAGCATCCAATTTGAAATAAAATCATTTGTCTTTGCCTTCCTTTCTCTGGGACCTCTGTGTATAGAGAACATAGAGTAGTACAGTACTGCTTTTATTCCAATCATTGTTGTAAAAATATTCCATATTCCATGATTGCCTTAAAGAAGAACTTTTACTTTTACTTTTACTTTACTATAAACAACTACAAATTTGAAGTCATTCGCATAGTAATTTAATTACTAATAGGGAGAATGATGCACCATGGAGAATCCAGCCTTGCAACTTCATTATCAGCACCCTGCTAACCAGGCGCGTGCCGTCCATATGGGCAGGTGGGGCAGCGAACTACTTGTAAAAGCATGCTCCCAAAAAATTGTTCTTCCAGAAATCATCGCTCCAAATCTATTTCTAATAAAACGCACCTCACATTAACTATATGTAGTTTCTATAAGCTTTTTCAGAATTTCTGGTACGTTTACATGAAATTTTGGATGAC
>JAVQKI010411825.1:0-10749 GCA_036025975.1 Nematalosa erebi | reverse complement strand
ATTCACTGACAGATGGAGTTACATAATTCTGTGTATACACACAGTAACTTTGGCTGGCCTGTGGAACGAGTTGCGGTCTTGGTTCTCTGTGAAACTAGCTACTTCCATTGGAAACATACCTTCGGCGTAAAAACACACAGCAGTTTGATCTGCATTCCAGCTTAAAAGACACACATAAAGGTGTGGCTTGTGCCGTCTTGAGTGGAACACAAAAAGGCCTTTCACTGAGAGCCCAGGATGCAAATACAAGCTGACTGATAGAAGGAATTGATGATGGGGCCAATGGACGTGCTGGGAATCAATCAGAAGATCAGAAGAAATTGGTTTGTGGGACTCGCCTTGGGCATGGAAAGGTCCCTCGTTACCACAGTACTTGTTTTGTTGCTATGGGATCCCCTAAGTCGACTCATCATTCAGTCTGGTCCTATGCTTTTCCTGTTCCTGGGATCTTCAACTTTGCTCTCGCCAAGTGTAACAGCCCAAATGAACAAACAAACTTAAAGCCCAAAGACTTTCAAAGCAAACTTATCTGCTCCTCCTGAACTTGCAACACCAGGACATAACCTGCCACACAGCAAAAAGGTTATATAAACTCTGACCAGTGGTTCCGTGCAAAATGCTTATTGTTTAGCCTTTCCCTGTTTATGTGAAGCAGTCTGTAACAAAATGGGCTCTGGGTGTTTTGTGGACCCTTTGACTGACACTCAAAGCGGCAGTGGTCCGTGGACCGCTGCCTTGAGTCCATCATTTTGTTGACTCTGGCCCGACAGTTTACAGCAGACCTCTTGGTCTTGATCGGCTGGAATTTCCTGTATGCCAGACTGGGGTGTTCTTGTAAGGGCATTAAACAGCTTGAAAACCCAAGGGTTTAACGTCTAAAGCTGCCCTTACATCCACTTCTAATGAAGCAGTGCCTTTTCCCAAGTCTGGTGCGAAAAACATCTTGTTTGTTTGATGGACAGCCAGCTGCCATGTTGCCAGTCCGCATCTCTTTGGACGATTGGGGTGGGTGGGAGAAGATGTGTGTGTGTGTGGTGTGGTGGGGGGTGGTGGTCTCATCTCTTATTCCCTGGGAACTCTATTCCCTGGACTGATGGACTGCCAGCCGTCCTTATGCAGATTTAGTGCTTGCTGAGTAAGCAGAACTTGTTCTGGTGGACTGCTGGTCTATCAATCCTGGAACAGTCAATACCAGGAAATTTGTATTTTTGTGCCTACACATGTCCAGGGTGTGCGTGTGTGCGTGTGTGTGTTTCTGTGTGTGTGTATGTATGTCTGTGCGTAACAGCTATTTACCTTTCTATATGAAATGTCCAGTGTATGTCAGCAACCGAATCTCTCCAGAAACAAAGAGCCCCTGCTACACCACCTCTGCTCACTTCATCATCACTAGTGCCAAGCTACACAGCACAGAGCACTGGGGCAGAGCATCAATCTCGTCAGGTTGGGAAATTAATGGCATTCCTTGAAAGAGAATGCCTCCTCTCTTGAAGACGCTGACATGAAACAGTTTTTACATCCTCCTAACTCTTCACTCTTCACTCACTTCATCTTTGTCCACGTTTTTCAAAAGCAAATCACCTGGGGACATTACTGATGTCTGGGTGCATAAGAATAGAAAAAGGCTCCACTTATTTGCCATTGCACTTGATGCTTCTCCTCCACATTGCCACCTACTATGACTATAGACGACTGACGTTTTGTAAGGATCACTTCGCCACTGCAGGCTGACCAAGTTATGTAATCGCTGTCACTAAAACATCAAGGAACCTTAATGGAACCATCAAGGATCCTCAATGTCACTAAAACATCAAAGAACACTAAACCAGAACTCTCGATTTTGCCTTAAACATGAAGAAGTCATTAAGAGGAGTTTGATGCACTGATGTGAGGTATACTTTATGCAGCACTGCACCACTGTAATGTTACCATTGGCCATTATAGGGTCATTTTCATTGTCTAGTGCTGCTCTCAGGATACTTGCCCATAATAGTACCATGTTGAATGACATGAAGTTATTATATTCTGCCAGTGTATATATCAGTGTTATGATTTTAAAAAATCTTCCCAAACACTTTCTGCACCCTGAACACTAACATCACCTATTTAGATGAATTATTTGTCATACCCCCAAAAGGACATGATAAGATCAGAACACTGTAGACAAACATTGAGACCACTGCCATTGTCAATAGCACGTGTTGGGACATGACCGTCCGAACTTGCCTGCCTTGGTCAGGTTTGGAGTCATTCAAAACCAGGAGAAGATCATGGTTTAAGCTTGGGGTAGGGCACGCAAGAGGCCAAAAGCCAGTCTGTGACCTAATTGGCCGAGGGCTGAAAGGTTTCAACATGCAAGGAAACTTGACCTTAGGACGGATTGCACTATGAATAGAGTGGACATTGTTCTAAGACCTGCACTCAAAAGAATATTTGTGCTCTCCTGGTGAACAGTTTAGTGTAATTTCTTCCTTTGCAACTGGATAGGATGACAGTGTTGATTTAGACTCCTGAATGCATGTCTGCAGAAAAAATATCACAGAAATCATGGATGAAAGTCTGCAACTTGACCTGCCACTGTCTGCCTTTCAGTGGGGCAAATTTCGGGAATTATGGTTTGGATTTTTTTTCCCCCAAAAACAAAAATGACACACAGCATCAAAATATCCTCTTCTAGCCCACTTATAACAAAATATTTTTTTTCCTCTTGAAGGCCACCATATTAAAAAACTATCAAATGCCACTTATCTATAAGTTTAGTTCAACAAATTGTTGGGTGGACACTTGTGTATCAAACCACATAAAATTTGGTCCACATGTGTTATGTTTGTGTAACAAAAATAACAGAAATTATAGCCTTTAATATAGTCATAACACTGAAATGATATTTTTGGTGCTCTCCACCTTGTTCCTAATGTCACAACAGCACATGGACGTCTGTGTGCTGACCACTTTTAAACATTAAAAAGAGTCTCTTGAGGAATATTCTTGGATAACATCAGATCATGCTGAAGTAGTTTCGTGGGATCACATTCTGAAGTTATCGCCTGTCATGTCGTCGTCTGTTTTGTTGTTCAAGGCAAAGACACACACACACACACACACACACACACACACACACAGCAAAGAATACTGATAACTACAGGCCCCTCTCTTTCTGCTGAAGCAGGTTCAATCTACATGGAACTACAAAATAAGACTTTGGTTGTTCTTGATTTGGTTCTTTGATTTTTGCTTTGGTTTTGATGCCTTCTTCTGGGCTGAGCCTTACTGGTCCAAGCCTGGCTCACCATTCCTGTTGTTGGGTCCTTTCTGCGAGCACGCTGTGTGAAGGCAGGCAGCTGGGACGGAGGCCTGGGTTAAGCCAGTCCAGATGCTATCTGCCCGAATGAGCCCTCAGGGGGCATTCACTTCAAAATACTTCAGTGGCAGTCCAAGCACAGATAAAGCTAATAGCGGGCGAGGCGTAGGGACCAATCACAAGGCCCAGCTCGTTAGTCTGTGGGACGAGGAAATGTGATGGAATGTGTGCTTTTCAACACTCATGGTATGATGCTATCAAAACCAAAATAGCTACCAGTGGTGGAGAGAGAGCCAAATGCCTTCCACCCTTTCCAATTCCCTTAAGTCCTTCACTCCCCTCCTCCATCTTCTCCTCATTCTCCTCCACGTCTTACTCCCTTTCTCGATATTGTTCCCAGTTAATCATTTTTAAAAGAGGGTTATGGACAGCCTGGATTTGAATCACAGAGGCGAGACAGACTTAAAAGAAAAAGAGGAATATTTGCAGTGGCCCTGTAGTGGTGACTACTCTTTGAATCTCTCAGACAGAAACAGAGACTGAAGGGGTAGTGGAAGGAGGAGAGGGGGTGAGGCTGGAGGGGATCTGGCAGATGCTAAATGACTTCAGGAACACAGTCAAGGGAGAAAAAAAAAAAAACGGCCTCAGTACCCTCATGAGTCACCTCATTTAAACCCTGAGGGCCAAGGTCAATGCGGCCGAGTCGCGTTCATGTGCTATGCCACACAAACTACACTTTACGTCCATCAATTTTATGTCATCTGATGTGATTTAACCGCTCCCCTGATAAAAAATTCAGGCGTGCGCCTTAGTGATGACAATCTAATGAGTTTTCCCCTGCGCTGTCAGACTGCGACACTCATTTTGTGTTGATATCTGACAGTCTTTGCTCTCTCCTAAGTTCATTAGCATGTTCTCTTTCAAATTCAGTTACGTAACTCCAATTTCCTCTGCTGGCATCAGACACCTTTGGAAGGCAAAAATTCAGTTTGATTCAGGAGCTGGGTCGGTTAATTTCAATCCCTCCCACTCTTTCCATAAGCTAAATGTTAGTGTAATGGCTCAGTTCAAAGGCAGAGACAGGGACAAGTTATTACAGTAAATAAAAAGAGCTTTGACCATATGTCCCCAAATTAAAACAGTTTATGGACTTTTTAATCTTTTTTACATATATTTTTGAGCTTTTTTGCCTTTAATCAGATGGAACAGTAGAGATATGACAGGAACTGAGTGTGAGAGATACAGAAGGATTGGGAAATTACCAAAACCGAACCCATCCCCTAAGCCTATGGCACGGATTCCACAAATACTGATTCTTTATTAAAAATAAATAAATAAATAAATAAATAAATGAAAACGCATTAGAGAGGCTAGTCCACTTATTGGGTGATAAGCTTATTTGCTATTAATTGCAGAGGGGTTACATACCATTCTATCTAACTCCCCGTCTGTTAGCTTAGCTTTGCATAAGTAGCCTAATAGTTCCAAAAAAGCTGACCAAATAAACTTCACACACTAACAATTTCCAAATATCCTTATTTACAAGTTGCTAATGTATTTAGCGAGTGTTACAAATAAGCAAATTTGCCTAAAAGATTTTTTTTTAATCTAATCTCTCTACCCACCATACATGCTATAGTCATGAGACGGCAGGAGACTGGACTGAGATTGCATGAGGGAGACAACTGAGTAAAACAACATGTGCATTTCCAACGACAGACAAGAATTAAACAAGAGTGTTTGTGTATTTACAACAGGGCATTCATGTTCACCATATTGTAGTCTGTCCACAGCAGGTGAGGCTGTGCAAGGAGTTTGCTAAGGACTTGTGGTATGTGTCCAACATCTGGTGGTCACATAGGCCTACTTGCCCGCTTCTATCTCCCCTTCCAAAACTCTCCACACGTCATTAATAAGATAGAGTTGATAGCCTTGAGAGAGGACCATGGACAGAAGCATTTCATCTTATATCAGATCCAAAATTCACACCTCTGTAATGAGATAGCCTAGAATCTTATGTAACTGAAGCCTTGGCATGGTCCAAAAGCCCCTAATTGGATGCATTTGCCGGATTTGTCTGCTGTTTCATAAGGGCTCTCTTTAAAAATGTCTTTTTTTGCAAAAGAAAAACATCTTGTCTCTGCAGATGTATTAGGAGCGTGCTTCGGAAACATCTGCAGTCTTGCGGGAAGTCCTTCAGTGGAGTTGCGCTGCAAATTGCCCCTAAATCCGGATGCAAGAGATCAGCCTATGTGTTCACTCACAATGTAAACAAGGTATTTTGAACAAAAGCATCTTTCAGCGCCTGCTCTACTTCCGTCTCGAAAGCCAAAGTCTGGCTTAAATACTTACTCAAGAAGAGGCATATTTGGTATTCTTTTCAAAATGCCAGATGCATCCAGTTAAGTTAAGTCGACCATTAAATGCTCGCGCTGTGCTGAAAGATATTGTTGTCTGCACTAAACAATTTGTGCTGCTTCTGTGATCACTGCAGAGTTTTTGTTTGCACAAAGGTATTGAGTATCATGTAAAGAGAATCAGGAGTATAAGCAATACTAAACATTCTATATCCTTCATATGCACATAAAGAACAGTGCAACCACCCACACACTTAGTGTATACTTTAGGCAAACTCACCTGTTTTAAAGTAAGTGAAAAGCAGTCGTTTCTCTAAATATGACCATTACATAAGATATAAACGTGTAAATATTGCATAACACAGAACTGCAGACTACTGATGGGACTGACAGTGAAGTGAACCAGATGTGAGGGCTTTCTGGTTTGGAAAACACTCTTTTGCTTGTTCTGGGTGGCTGGAGTTCCCCCCGGGCTCACTAATCCTAAACTAAAATTCTAGATTCAATTTAATAGAATTGAATACAGAATTGCTAAAGCATAAGGATGGGGGATTTACTATATATCTCAAATACATCAGGAGGGGATAGGAGGGGAGGAGAGGAAATCATCATCATCATCATCATCATCATCATCATCATCATCATCATCATCATCATCATTATCATTAACAGCAATGCCAACAAGACCAAAAATAGAATACTTTTCAATCAAGGCCAGCCTACGAGCAGCAGGCAGTATGATATCTAGGAGACAGCCTAAATCTCTCTCCGTCTCTTCCATATGGCTGTGTAGGACGACTGCCCCGTCAACCCCTCACCCCCACCCTGTGCCTGTCTGCAAGACGTTTCGTAACAGAAATGCACACCTTTGGAGACATGAATTTGTTCAAATAAATAAGTGCAATTTCAATTAGTTGTAATGAATGAAGAAAGTGAACTTTATTGAATAAGACTAGTAATAACAGCATGAATGCTAAGTAAAAAAACAGAAATACATGAAACGTTATTGTTTGTAAAATAATGGGATTGCCTGTTTTGACAAATTACCTCTTAATTTAGATTTATACGAATGACTCAAGATGAATAACCTGTCATGCACAAGTCAAAATGGAATCCCAGGTGGCAAGAAGCAAGGGAGGCTATCGAGGAATATTTCCAGAGAAAAGATTAGCTCCATCTGCAAGAAAAATAAATAATTCAAGAGAGTGCAAGCTTTTTGGCTCAGATCAAAAATACCATACAGCTGTTAAAAAAAAAAAAAAAAAAAAAAACATTATAGAAGGGTTTGTTGAGCTGGTTGAGCACATCACAGAGAGACTCACCAGGAGCCTGGATCATGCTTTCATGTCAGCCCTGGCAAACCAGGAATATGTTGCTCTCTGTTATCCTATAAATCTGATTGAAAAAGAAATAGCTTCTTTCCATTAATCAAGCAAACAGTAGTCATTTTAGTTAACTGGTGTTATTTGGCTAAGGAATATTTATCATTTAAACCTGTCACAAGGCAACTGTGTCCTGGATCCGGGCAAAAACAAAAACTATGAGAATCAAGGCTATGTGTTTCTCGTCAGTTTTGAGTCGTCAACTTGTGATGCTACATTTTCACTAACATAGACAATCCTTAATGTACTGTAAAATTCAACCCTGCAGAGAGCTGTCTGCTGAGTCCTCGAAAGTCCTCTTTCCCCTGGGAAGAATGTCATCTGTTTCAACATCCGAACAGCACTGTGTCAAGCAGTGTCCATAAATCCAACAATGTACACCGAAGCGCAATGTTTTTCCCCTAACACTACATCTTGGGCCCATGCATGCAGGGCATGTTCCAGGAACCAAAACTCGACCCAGACCGGCGGCATCTGCTATCCCGTCTCCGCAGCCCCATCAGAGATTGGCATATGGGGGACATGTGCTGTAAAGGACCCTGATTCATCAGAGGCATGTCGGCAGGCAGAGGACACAATGTACCCGGAGGCTACTTGAAGTAGCTCAGTGGTCTGACTCTGAATGTTCTTATGACATAGACTTTCAGCCCTTTGAAGAATGAATATTTCCACGGTTGTGGTTTAACACCTTGTTGTTACTGGGATTCTTTTTTTTTTTAACCATTATTATTTTTATTATTATTATTCTAAAAGAAAGTGTTTTTCCTGGGCACCAGTCAGTTGAGAAATGCAAACAGGAGGTTGTGGTTTGTGTCTGCCATGCCAACATAAACCTTAGCCACGATAAGGACACACCCGTTTACCTGGTAGTAGACATCTGGGACATGCCTTTCCCTGAGAGATTGGTCCTGTCCTGTCTCTCCCAAGGCCAAGTCTAGTTGAAGTCCATCCCATCACCCCGTCAACAACAGCACACTTCTCGGTCTCCCACGGCCCATTGCCTTTTTTGGTTACACACCCGCACACACACATGGCATCACAAATACCTCTTTTCTAACTCATCCACTTCCCTCACTGTCTAGTCTTTTCAGGATGGTAATATTATCACCATTATGTAGTGGGGGGGAGAGTTCTTCAGGGCACTTGACAGAGCTCTTGTAGTCCACTTCTGGTAACGCGACCCTCGTGTTTGTCTTGTACATTACTGGCATACCTGTCTGCCTCTCTGCCGGACGGCCTCCAGACCACCGGCTTCCTCTCTGCAGGATCACTTAGTGTGACTTTCACCACACAGAGTGACTATTGACTGAGAGAACAGACGGACAAAGTGAGAGACAAATGTCAGCTGCGTGTTTTATTTTTCGACTCATGTTCTTTTTTTTTTCTTCTTCTTATTGAGGACACACAAGGTTTTATTTCTCTCACTGAATATTTACATCTGCACAGTATTGGAATGCACTTTTAGGTTGTTTACTTCAAAGAGATATTAATGGCACACAGAAGCTACTCAAAGCATGAGAATTTGCTGGACCACCACTGAGAAGATAAAAAATAAAATAACAATAACGTGTTTAAAAGATTTAAAAATTCTCCAAGACATTTAAATAACCCCTGGGACTCAGGGAGTTATGAAATCACATCAACATGATTTTTTGGGTAGTATTTTGTTATTGCCTTTTTTGTACTGGCTGTTCTTTCTCTCTTCAATGTGTGGGTACAAGACAACTGTCATGGAATATGAATTGGTCTCATCGTCTCCTGTAGTCCTCAAAAGCGTTGTGTACTTCACAATGTGTTATTATTCATAATCGCATCATTCCTCATTGTCAGCGAAAGTCAGTGGGTGGATCGCTGGATGCCAACTGGTGTTGCGTTGTTTGTTCCAGAGACAAATGTTTGCTTCAGAAAACAGGCACACAGTATGATGAGGTCTCCACTTGGCCTGGTGCAAAGGTGCAAGATGTTTCTGATCTGAGGTCAGTGTTAGAGCCCCCAAGGGGTTTCTTCACACTACAGAAGCCTCACAGCAGCAGCAGCAGCAGCAGCAGCAGCGGAAGGCTCATGGCTGGCCGCAGCCATGTGACCAATGGAGGTGAGCCCTCTATGAGATTAGAACGACGATGTCCCAATTCAACAGTGGCTACATCATCCATGTGTTTCCATCGTCTGCTGTTACGTAAGTTTTTTTTTTTTTTTTGGATGAAGAAAGAGAAATGGGACTGGGATGGAAAGAGTTGTAAAGAGAGGATGTCACAGCACGGTCACTGTGCATTAGACTCCAAATTACGTTTATTTTTATTTTATTTTTTTTTGCATTGTTCATTGTCCGAGCAGACCACCAGATCATTTTCCACGAGTGCTTCAACTGATAGGCATACAGCATGTATTCACCACGCTGCCAGACTATGCAGACTTTATGAGCAGCGTAACCCCTTGTCAGGTCCCTCGATAGAAAGCCTTTTACTGCGGCCCCGAGAACATTTTCCATGAGCATAGTCCGATATACCTCATATTGGACATAACATTCACAAACCCTTTGCACTGGCGGTTATGAAACTACTTATTGAGATGAGGATTGGGGAGTAGACAGGGGGGTGGGAGATGGGGGTGGGCAAAGTCTCTTTCCTCTACTTCCAATAAAATGTTAATTTGGAAAATGTCACCGCTGACATTTTTGGTCCCCTTAATAAATGAATAAAGTATCTTTTAAATGTAAAAGTGTCTAAAAGTATCTAATATGTCAGGCCCACTGTAAGTTATTTCAGTTATAAATCCACATAGTTCAGGCACAGTCTTCTGTGCTTGTTTGATGTGTCCTTTCCCTGATGTTTGCATTCATCTGAAGAGCCTGATGCTTATGGCTGTCTCTGTGGGCCTGAGGTGGGCCCATGTTCCCCATTCACTCCTCTACATCTTCTCACACCCACATCTCCTCAGACCACTGAGGGAAGCCACTACCCTCACCTCTCCTGTTGCCCCAGACTTACACACACACACAAATGTGCACACACACATATACATTAATACACACACGTGCGTACACAAACATATAAACACACATACACACACAGATGCCCGCGCACACACACACATACGTACACAATGATACACACACACACACACACATTAACACACTAAATACTTCCTGAAGGCTAACGAAACAGGGATTTTGACAAACAGAGCTTCCAAATATTTGCCCGTGACACTGACATACCTTTGACCTGACTCAGGACACAGATGGACACTGCAAAGCTTTACAGAAAACTTCCAAAATAGCTCCCCTCTAAATTCCACACCTCACACTTTCTGTGTCTGGCTGTGTGAGATCCATCACCCAACCCCAGCCTCAACCCCAACCCCAACCCATCACCCCACAGCACTCCAGGCAAAACTGTTGCACTTCCCTGCAGCTGTTTGCTTTGCGCTCCAAAATAGACGTGAGGCTTACTGACACTTAGATTAAATAGGCAGGGACAAGTGGATAACTTGGGTGAAGGAAACCGCCATAGTAGGTCTAAAAGTGCTGGGCCAGCATCATCTGTTACCAAATGTTGCTAATTACAGTAAAGACTTTAAATATTTATCCCAATTACTTAATTTGTCCATTGTGTTATGACATTGCATGTTTGCATTATGATCATTCTGCAAATTTCCAATCCAAATAAATATCCAAATAAAATGTTCTTTATTGCAAATCATTGTGTATGCA
>JAVQKI010411681.1:0-10757 GCA_036025975.1 Nematalosa erebi | reverse complement strand
GTGTGTGTGTGTGTGTTGGGGGGGGGGGATGTAGGTCAAGTCAGTGCTCCCAGAATTATCTTAGTTTGAGGGAGATCTTAGGTACAGTTGGGAGGTACTTTCAGGTTCTTCAGAGGGCTCATCAATTCGACAGTTTCAAGTTTCTTTTTTAAACACAAACAGGCCTGTTTAAAATTTCTCACATTTTCTTTATAGACACTGAAAGACAACAGTGTTCAACATATGTCGAACAGACTCAAGAAATGCTGCTAAATTAGTGCAGCCTCGCTAAAAAAGAGAAGGAACTATTTAATGCAATGCTGGTGTAGATGTTTTTCATCTTGACAGTTTCTGAACCTCAAGCATTGCCAACCCTTTCATTTCACCATAATCAATACAAATCATGTCATTCCTGGCTATTCAATGCCAAACCCAGAGTGCTATAGTAAGGGCCTATTCATGAAATACAGTTAAAGCTTAAAACTGCTGCAGCTGAAGATTTAAAGTGCTTATCATCTCTACTGAGGGCACACACCAAAATAGATCTGAATTATAATCAACCTTTCAGCAATGGTGACTTTCAAGTTGGGAAGAAAACAATCGATGGCCTAAATTAGCTGCTTGTAGCATGCTTCTCAGGAGGGTTTTAGTTTATATGTGAACTCTCTTTCTTTCTCTCTCTCTCTCTTTCACTCTCTCTCTCTTTCTCTTTCAGTCGCTCTCTCTCTCTCTCTCTTTCTCTCTCTCCCTCTCTTTGTGGGTCTTTGTTAGTGTATGTGTCCAACCCTAAGATAACTCTTTGTGTGTGTGTGTGTGTGTGTGTGTGTGTGTGGTGAAACTACAGTCTTCCCTGCTCTTGTCTATCTCTGCTTCATTCTGCTCAATGTGTACCATTCAAACAGCACTTCTCAGTCCTTATCCGTATCCGACTGTATTTTAGTGTGTGCACCCAGTATGTGTTGGTGGTTAAATTGCTGTGCCAGTAAGGCTTTGGATATTCACCCATGCAACGCATCTCATGGTTCCAAGAGAAAAGTACAACACTGTGGTGTGCATGGTCAGGCCGTCATAAACACCATTCATCTTGTGTGAAAATGTTAGGGATAGTGTCTCATGTTTGGACCTTTTGGGGAGAATGAACAACGGGTTCATTTTCACAAGACCAAGGCTTAAAACGGTGGTTTTAAGTTTTATTTGCCTTACAGGTAAATACAGCCTGTGCTGGCACAGAGGCCGACATTGTGTCTGTTTCCCGTCATAATTCAGTCTAATTCCAACAAAATCGTGTTGTAAATGGCGGTGAAAATCAATCGTTCTCTTATTCACCTTGCGTTAATTCCCCGCTGAAATTACTTTGGATTTCTTTTTTGTCCACCTGGAGTAAAGTCTTAAACTGAGAAACAAAATCCTTTTGTGTATACGATCGAAAAAGTGCTCGAGAGCCAGCTCTCGTGGCATTCTTGACTTTACAGATCTTGCTAATCTCTCAACCTTCGGCTGATATTAAAAACAAAAACCTTTCACATATGTTATGAATTTCGTACATGCAAAAATAAATATCACACATCCATATAGGATTGTTCAGAATATTTGGTGTGGTTTGGGTTGTAAAGTCTCGCTCGATCTCTTGTGTGTCACTTATCCATGTGTGCTAATGGAAAAATAGGACTCAAGCTGCCCACCCTCAGAAACACACACACTCCACTTCCCCTTGTCTCACACAAACCTCTTCCCCCACCCCCCTCACACCCACGCCTGGACGGACCTCAAGGTCTTAGTGAGGTGAAGGGGCCACAGAAGACGAGAACTTCAGGGAGAGAGAGAGAGAGAGAGAGAGAGACAAAGAGAATGAGAGAGAGACAGAATGCGTAGGCCTGGAGAAGGAGCGCCATGTGTTTTCCGATCGCTGTTCGATGAAACCCAATCCGTCTCCAGCGACAACAAGATCATATGGGAGCACTTTGTCCTGGACTGCAGCATCAGATCTAGCCCCGTCCTTACCCTGCTAGACTTTTGTGTGCGTGTGCGTGTGCGTGTGTGTGTGTGTGTGTGTGTGTGTGTGTGTGTGTGTGATTTGGGGGAGGGGGTAACTTGACTAACTCACACCACACTCTTGTTCACATCCTCTGTTCTCCATTCAGAGTCTGACTGTGTTGTGAGCTGCGTTGGTTCATCTGAGTTATTTTTCAGCCGGAGCTGTGGCTTTTTCCAAAACAATCGTCAGGGTTTTTCCCAAGGCCTGGGAGAGCAGTGAAGGGTATGCGAATCTTAGAAACCCATAAGGTTTTACTTAATTTATTTAACTCAATTTTTTTTTGTTTTTTCGTGAAATCTCCCACTGAGTTTCACAGTAACTGGGGAACAGGGAAAGGCCGGCGTTGGCATCTCTTAGGAGTATCCCACAAGCCCCTCTATCCACCCACCTCTCGCTGTGACCAACGGAAATGAACGGGTGTCAGATCACTCTCAGAAAATGTAGGAGGAGGAGAAGGACGGGGAGGAGAGTAGAAGAAAAAGTAAACGTCTGAAAACAAAAACATTTGTCTGCGTTAAAAATAGTAGCGGCTGATGGCTGGAATGTGTGCGTGAATCATTCAGTGATTGAAACCGTCTGAGATCATGGGTTCTTCAGAGGATGTCTAATAAAGCCTCATCATCAGGGACTATGAGTGGGTGGAGGGGGAGGTGACGGTGTCAGCGGTGGTGGTAGTCACCGACTGGTGTGGGAAATAGATGCAGTGCGTTGCCTTGGCATCTCACACATTTGTGTGGGTGTTTTCCTTCATCAGGCATCTGTCTCTAATCAGAGGACAGAGAGTGATTCTCTTCCCGAAGTAGAAGAAATAGTTTCGTCATGCTTTACATAGCCTTAGACGCACCAAAACTGATGGTTGCTTTAAGCAGACTTGCATGTGCCTTTCATAATCCAGTCTGAAAAGGAAAAAGACAACAAATAGACTCCATCTGCAAATTCTGTTTATTATCTTTAGGCGGTGCAAATGTGGAAAGGTCATTAAAATCGTTTGTTTCTCTATATCGTTAGCGGTCTGCTAAGGAAGAATCAGTAAGAGTAACAGAGAATGGGGAGTGCCAACCATAAGTTTGAAGGATGATTAATTTAACCCGAGTAATATGCCATGGAATTCCATTTCAGCCAAAGTAATATTCCACAGACTACAATGTGAACCAGATTAATATTCCATGGAATACCATTTAAATCAGGGTAATATTCTACAGACTGCTATTAAAATACCGGTAGGTCTGTTTCACTGGCCACATACCAGGCCCTCAGGGAAGTTGCTACTTTTTTTTCATAATCCTTAAACTATTAAAACGTTCCTATGTTAACCAACTCTAAAGCCTGGTACCCTTAAAGGCATTTTTCTCATTATTCAAGGTGGATTATGGAACGCTGCTAAGGGCTTTAACCACCCACTTACACATACTCACACACACACACACACACACACACACACAGACACACACACACACACACAGAGAGGCAGGTGGACTGATATATATATGTATATATCAGTCCATATATATATACAGTACCCCATGTACACGAAGACATACACATTATACATACACACATGAAAACACAAATATAGACACAAGATTCAAGATTTCTTTAATACAGTTCATTATATTATTATGAGAGAGTAAAATTATTGGGTTTGGACTCCTTAAAAAGGAAATAATAATTAATATCAGTAGATGATGAGTGCTAGTGAGTAAGTGAATGATAGCGCAGGTGGTGTGTGTATGTGTGTGTGCATGCGTGTATGTGTGTGCGTGTGCGCGTGCACTTACAAACTTACTTACAGAACCACAAGCTCATGCATATATACACCCAATTCACACAGACACACACACACGCACACAAGACCAGACATCAGTTAAATATGTTCAAGCATGATTATCTCAAATGCCGTGAGAGAGCAGAATAAATACACTGGACTTTCCCCTGCTGCTTCAGTAGAGTTTCCTCAGCTCTTCTTAACATGCAAAGACAGCTGGACTCAGTGGCCACCCAGATCTGTCCCATGCCAAGGTATTCAGTCAAGATCAAAAACAACAGTTTCTGTGTTTTCACCGACAGTGCGTGGCTTTCTTCCGACACTACTGCTTGGTAGTGTATTCTGTCAAGGCAGAGTTAAGGCAGGCCATCAATGCATCAAGACCAACCAACACTGTTATTGCTTTAAAAGTGACAGTGCTGTTCTCTCCCGTACCCAGTCATGTGACTTGGGTCACTTTTTAAAACAAACATCCCCCAACTGCTCGTGTTTTTAGTTTATGCTCCACGTGCGTTCAGCGGTCGTCCGAAAAACACGCCCTCTGTCTTGTCGCAGCAGCGTTCTTACAGAACCCTCAGCTGAGTCAACAAGCATCCATCCACAGCCTACGACACCCCCCACTACCACCACCTCCGGCAAACACACTCTCACTCACACGCACACACACACACCCCTCATGCTCCCAGTCCCTGCTTGAAGCACCCAGTGCTTTCATAACGACACTTTCAGAGTTCTGTTTTGCGAGTGCAGTACCGAGAGACCCACGTGGTCAAGTCAGCCAGACTCCCCCGACTCCCCCAAACCTGTCTCAATCCCGGTCGGCACCAGCCAGCAGCCTCAGCAGCACCTGAGCTCCAACACCCAGCGGAGACTGGACAGGAAACAGGTGCCAAACCAGCTACACTCTCCATCCTCCCCACCAATGGTGTGGCATAGCTTACTGTAGCATAGCGTAACATAGCATAGCATAGCGTGGCAAAATCTGGGTTCCAGCATGCGTCAGGCTCAATAACACATGGATGATTACATAAAGCAGGGTCAGTACTGACCATGCACTCTGTCAGCTGATGGGCTCCAAAGCCAAGCAAAGTTGTCCAGATGTTTTCGAACACAGAGCCCAATTAGTCACGAGGCGCACTGATGTTCTTGTAATCATTTGTTGGAGCTTTAAACCTTTTATTAAAAACATCTTCAACCTTGAGTGCAAGACTTGCTATTTTGTTGATCCACAGTATGCCACTTTTGTATTTTCTAAAGTCTATTTAATAAGCTTGTTGTTCACAGCTTTTAAGTCTACATGGATACGATCTGTGGTTGCCTACCGCTTCCAAGAACTGTATCTGCAAGTGTATGAAGTAGCTGGCAATGTTGTTTTTTAAAAATTAGCCTCTTACCCAATTTGGAAAAACATAAAAACCTTTTTTTCAAGGTGTCATGTAACACATAATTAAGACGTGTTGGGCATATACTACCTGGAGGGACATGTAAGTTCTGTTTGCATATGTCACTCATGTTTGTTCACCTGGGCCAAAATCAGCAGTAGCTTTCGGGATAAAGCGAACTTTCACACGGAATCATCTTTTTGTGCGGGAGGCAGTCCAGAAACATCAGAAGACACTGCGTTAAGCCAGCAGGATCATCATGGACACACCACACACCCGCTCACCCTGTGGTCATGGAACCGCTAGCTTTGCGTGCTCGTTTGTCAGAAAAGCACTCTTTGAAGGGAGAAGGGTGTGCCAGAAAGCCACTCAAGTGAGTCCTGCTGTTCTGGTGCCCAGTTCCAAGACAAAGCTTCCAAAAAGTGGAGTCACTCCTAAATGTGTTTGGGTAATTGCGACTTTGCAGTCATGTCCTTCACCTATTTGAAAAAGGATTAACATGTGTGAAGGAAGAAATCATCCAGTAAAACTGATTTACTGTATGGTCAGTCAAAGTCAGAAATGACATCACAAAATGACATTGATACAGACAGGAAATTATCTCATCATTAGAATTTGTCCTGACAAGATGAAAGACTGATTAAAACGATAGTCTAGAGTACTTCAAACCACAGCCCTGCTGTTGAAGCTCACCACTGCTGTCGATAGGACAAAGAGTTAGAGAGTTGGTGCAGTGCAGACCTAATAGAGAACTGGCAGCTAACGCTAACTGAATGGGGACATAAACTAACTTTAAGATTCATATCCCTTTGCCCCATTTAGTAAACTTAAGCAAGATCCATCATCTCTTCCCAACTTTTGATAAAAAGCCAAAAATCTTGAAAAGCATTTCCCATGTTAGCCATTTATGGAGCTTCTCATTTGCAGTTAGTTTCTGCAGATCAGCATTTTTCTTTGAAATTTGGAAGCAGTGTTTTGTTAGGCATTGAGTGTATTCCTAGCAGAAGACTCATAGCTATGTGTAGATGTGCCAGATTCCTTATTATAGTTTTGAGCGGTTAATGAATGGGTGCCTCTGGTCAGTGTTTGTGTCGGAAGTGTGTGTGTGTGTGCGTGTGCACCCCTCCCTTGTGAAGACACATGCATGTGTTTCTTTCGCCACTTCCTGGCTGGAACAGTGTAATTGCTATTGGGATCTTTTCTGACGCGCACTCTGACACTGAGAGAGAGAGAGAAAAAAATGAAGGACTTCGGACTTTTACCCCTTAATTTTTCTTCAGCTCCTACGAATCCCTCATTTCCCAATTGGAACGAAGTGCCGTTTTTTTCTTCTGCTCATAAATGTTTCGGTTTGTTTTAATTGGAAGTGGTTCCACTGTTGCAGCTGGACATTCAACAGCCTGCTATACAGTGGATTAGTGGCACAGCAAGCACAGGAAAATTCCTGTCGATGAGGCTTTCTGCTCATTTTATGTTTCTCTTATCCTACCCCAAAAAAGAGGGCGTTGTGATGAACAAGAACAACTAAAAAAATGACTGGATAAAGCTCAGTAAGGCGACAGGAATTCTAAGACCTGCCCACATAACGTTTACAACATTTTGTCAGAGGAAATGACTTAATGTGTAACATCTCATGAAACATGGAGTGAAAGTGTGCGTGTGTGCCTTATTACATTCTTTATGGACAATATTGTTTTGAGGTGGCTTAAATTACATTGAATTTGCGACATTGTTCCAAAAATGTTTGCCCTGTGTTAGACCCAAATAAAATCAGTTTGACTCCACAATTGTGTTTTTGTTGTTCTTTTTGTCTCAGAATATATCTTGTCGTGTTTTTAATTCTTTTCCTGAACCCTGTCCACCCTGCACAAAAACCTAGATCTCTTGAGGAATGCTGAAATTCTTTATTTTGGCTTTGCTGCTGGTTTATGCTTAATTGTGATGTTTATTATTAGACTTAACGTCTTTCTCTTAACCATTCTTTATTTTACTGGAAGACTGGAATGTTTAAAACAACGGCAGCAAGTCTATTCATTACTATATAATTGTTGGCTGTCTGTTATGCACAGTTGTACCTCTTATATTAAATGTGTTTAATATTAAATGTGCCTCTTATATTAGATGTATTTGTATGTGAATGGTCTTTCTGAATTATGCTTCTCCACCTGTGTTTCCCACAGGTAATGGATGAAACCAAGACTCAGATAGCATGGCCCTCTAAGCTGAAGATCGGTGCCAAGTCCAAGAAGGGTAAGCATCAGTTCACTCCGTTTCTCTCTCTCTCTCTCTCTCTCTCTCTCTCTCTCTCTCTCTCTCTCTCTCTCTGTCTCTCATTATTGATTTTCTCATTTATTTTCTTACTTATTTTCTTTATTTATTTTCTTTTTATTACTCTGCCAAACTAACAGACACTCACTCCGCTAAACACACACATACAGTACACACACACACAGACCTCACAACCACACACACACACGTTTACATATGTACATGCTGTACAAAAACATATATACATGTACACATTATTTACACGTGATATCATCCCCCCCACCCCACCACACACACATACACACACACACACACACACACACAGCCATCATATGTTCACTCACTCCCCAGTGAGCTCCACCCTCAGGTCAAACGTGTCACAGACTGTTCACAGATCAGCTTTCGGGAAAACTCGGGATCAAAGACAGATCGCAGCCCCCAGCTTCACCCGCTTCACATCTCCGCCTGACCTCAGGTCAACGGGGAGGTCAGAGGTCAATCCGATCCCCTGCTCTGCGTGGTTTGTGTTGGCGGGCGGCCAGGGAGCATTGCCTAGACGGGGAGGAATGTTACGTAATGGGGCTGTGTGTGTAGTTATCCGGTGACTGAGCACAGCAAACATCTGAGCTAATTGGGGGTAGAGCTGGAAAACACGTGGGTACTACAGACTGCAATCAGAACACACACACACACACACACATACACATACGCACACACACACAAACACACACACACAAACACACACACACACACACACAAATACCGATGCGTTGGTCTCTGATGAGATATCATACACATGCGCATGTGTGCACACACACACACACAAACTAAAAAAGACACAGGTGCCTTGGTTTGTGATCTGACAGAGCCTACAAGTACACATACACACACACACAATTACACATGGCTACAAGAGCAGAGATGCTCTCTCTGGTGTACTTCCTGTCTAACTACAGTTTATCAGCATCAATGTATCATTGCTTACGCATGCATGACACACACGGACATGCAACATACATTTTTTTTAAATATCTGCTTCCCTAAACATATACATTGTTGTGTTGTGAATTAGCTTTGGCTAGAAACACTATGATGCATACATTAGATGACTATTTAGATATCTATGTTTTTGTATCTGTCGCTATTTAAATAAACAATAAACAAACAAACAAACAAACATTATGCTTACTGCCTAGTGCCTGCAGTCACACACATGCACAAGCAGAGCAACACCAAGTTTATTGTGTATTCTGTTACCACTCATTGATTTTGATCAGTTGACGACATTGAATGTGCAAACACACATTCGAAAACACGCATTCCATTGTTCTCTGGCCAAAACGCGTAGGTATGTTCAAGTAGTCTAAGATTAAATAAATACTTGCTAAATTCATTCTTTTTGAGTGCCTCAGATTTGTCCCAATTGTTTTATGTATCTGGAATCCCCGAGCTGAAGTGCAACAAAGCAACACTCAAAACAAATTGTATTTTTGGCTACATATTCCACTTCTGTTTATCACTGCCTTAGTGCTGAAATCTGCTTAGAATACGCACAGCCGCACACACGCACGCACACACATACACACACACACATATTTCTTCTTAATGTCTGCACGCACATGGACCAGCTGGTTGTGTTGAAAACAGCATGTGCCGGCTAGTTAAACAAAACACACATGCATGAAAATAGAGTGATACGCCCATGCGCAAATATCCACTTTAACTAGATAGACATCAAAACATCTGAATGTTCCCATGCAATTGCCCTTCATATAGTCTTTTGTTGCTGTCTCTGTTGTATGCATGAGCCTAGTTTGCTGAATCTTAACTCAAAATGTAATTAAAATTCTCCTCTAGAACAGAACTCCTCTAGATTAAGGGCGTGTGTTCCATTGGAAGTGGCTCCAGAAGAACAGACGTCAAGTAAACGCATGACATCACATAAATATTTAATGGAAAACATGAATGCCTAAACGTCATCATGAAGATGATCATCGATGATTAAATGACTTTGTCTTTAGATTGACCCTAGAAAGGTACACAGAAGAATGAGTTGCTTGCCTCAGGGCTGTTCGGCACCAGTAAAGGAATTATGAATGGAATCTGAGTCAAAGTGTTGAAATTTTGTTGTGGCTGGCACTCGTTTTTGTTGTCATGGGTTCTAAACTGTTTACATGTGGATTTGCAACAGGGCAACACCATGGAAACATTTTAAGCAGTTGTGTGCATAATTTGTCCTTTTCACTTTTTATTTAGTTCTTGATGAATAACTTGCTCAGAGATTTAAATGTAATGGTTTTGAATGTAAAGGTAATGTTATTATATGGATCATGTGTTATGATATGGAACACATGTTGAGTCCATAAACATGGAATATTCTACTGATTACATTCATGTTAGCACGTCTACTAATTACATTATGGTGTTTTTACTAGTTGAGGCTGTAACAAGGCTCCCTGTAGGAGATTCTGTGGGGTTTGCTATGGTGTTGCTGTTGAGAGATTGTGTTCTGGGCTCCTCCTCAGTGCTGTGAGGGTTAGATAAGATCAGTCCCCCTCTACTCTCCTTTCCTCCTCTCTCCTCTCCTCTGCTGCCTGCTCCGCTCCGCTTTGCTCAGCTCTGCTATGCCTTCGCTGAGCTGATGCTGAGCAGATAGACTCGCAGGCTCCTCACTGTCTCACAAGCCCCAAGCAGCTGGGACCGGACCAACACCCACTGTGTGTGTGTGTGTTTGTGTGTGTGTGTGTGTGTGCCGTTGTGTGTATGTGTGTCTGTGTCTGTGTTCCTGTGTGTATGTGTCCGTGTGTGTATACATACACACAGACATACACACACACACACACACACACATGCATACCAAGTGTATACAAACTGCATACACACTCACACAAATCCACAGACACACTCATACACAAACCACATAAACTTCCACATTTGACACACACTCACACAGACATACTAATTCCCACATACAAAGCAAACACACTACAAGCCCACAAACTCTCCCACCCAAAACCGCACACACACACACACACACACACAAGTACTGCACATTGACCCCCATTCTCTCTCTCAAACATGAACATACAAACACACATACACACACACACACACACACACACACACACACACACACACACACACACACACGAGTTGCTTCTCCCTACTAGCCCGGAGCCAACACACATATAGCATACACCAATCCAAAGCACACTTTAAACACTCATGCATACATTTATCATCACAAATACGAACATCTGCACAAACACACACACACACATACACACCCACACAAACCACAAATAATGTGTCGATACATGAGAGTGGA
>JAVQKI010411578.1:0-11078 GCA_036025975.1 Nematalosa erebi | reverse complement strand
TGCAATTTCCCTATATGGTCCATGTACATGGTTATGGGTTGATTCACCCCGCACTTATCTATTAAGCCTATGTGTTACTATTTGTTAGCAGTGCCAAAATTGTCACTGCAAAAGGTTTTTCCATACATGTCCCAGGTTGAGTTAAGTTAAATTGTTGCTATCTTTGTACATGTGATGAACACTTGTACATGTGATGAATTAACTTTATCTTTTCTATTCTCATTGAAATGCTTTGTGAATTACAGCAGTATTGTGCATTGTACTGTATATCAGAAATGGTGGACGTCAGATTCGTTCATTTCCAATTTAGCAGGGACCATAGGTTTGCACTGGCCAAATCTCCCCCGAGCCAGACGGTTCAGGGAAGCATGAAATCCCTTTTCATATTAAAGGCCTGTAAAGTCTCCTCCATTAAATGTTTAACGATAGAGCGATTGTTTGTATTCCAGACACACTACACAGCCAGGAAAAGAGGCGTTTAGAGAACTTTTGATGGGGATGGGGTGATTGGGGGGGTGGGGGTTATGGTGCGGATATCTGTCTGCGGTGGTGGCCAAGAGGACAAGCATATTTCAAACCCGTAGATTAGCCCTGCATTTTATTTATCACAGATCTGTAGTGCATCTCCCTAGTGGTCCCACAGCCAGATTGTGCTGGGAGATAAGAAGCCAGGGTAATTAACGGCACTCCTTGTGCAGGCCAATCATCTGGTCATAGGCTCTGCTGGGCTGGACCATGGGTCCTTGCGCCTCTCCTCTCTTTTCATTCTGTAGGTTTTTTTTTTTTCCGTCCTCTTTTTCTCCTCTCTTGTTCTTCAGTTTCCTCCCCCCATGTAAAACGTGTGCTGTTTTCCTTGTCTGCCGAGGGAGGGGAGATGATTGATGTTGTGATGGTCACAGAATCTTTGCCAAAGAGCTCACTCTGTTTAACAGCAGAAATATTACTAAGAAGTTTTTTTTTCTGGAGGATAGGGTGTATTCTCAATTTCTCCTTCCATCTCTCTGAAATGAGTTCCGCTTCCAATTTTACCCATCAACACAGTTTAAATAGTAATTAATAATACCCCCTTTTACATTAATTGCTTTTTGGGACTGCCCATAGCATCTGTGGAGAACATCCAAGATGTACTTTTTTCTTGTTAATTCCATTTTGTTTTGCTCTCTCAGAAGAAGACTCAAAACATTTGGAGTTCTTTGCGGCAGCAAGGTTTGATTAAGAAATATTTTCACATTCTTTGAAAACGCCAGGTGGTACTCATTGTTTTCTCTTTTTTTCCTGCTTGCATTTTTTTCTCAGCTTTCTTTTTTCTCATAAGGTCTTGCACTATTGAGCAGCGGCCTATGACTACAGAAATGGAAAGCTACACTCATTCTCTGTCTTATATTACATACAAAATTAATGGTGAGTTGACAGACATAATTAAGAAAACATGTTGCGATTAAATGGAACTTCCTGCGTACATTTAAATATTTATTTTCTCTGAAATACCATCTCTTGTGGAGGATGTTGATACGCTTTTGCTAACTGCCTGCTCTAAGAGTCTGTTCTGCACCCCTTTTGCTCATGGGCAGATCACCTTGAAATGCTGAGCAGACCAGTGTCCTAAAACCAAAAACATAACAATAATAACAATAATGATGATAATAATAATAATAATGGTTCTGTTGTCCGCTATTGTCCATTCAATCCCACCATGCACAGACTGAGCACTTTGGATATTGTTCAGTGATTGTTTCACTTAACATTCTCTCAGCGCGGTCCTTTTATATTACTCCTTTAGTGTTCACACATGGTTTTACTCCTTCCCCACGACCTTTTCCGCAGTAATTATTCAGAGAATGTACAGTGCAGCGTGGAAGCCTGATCTAGTATGGCTTAGCCCACCACCACCGGCAGCAGCTGGCTTGATCATGCGGGCGAGCCGCACAGGGCAGGCCATTACTCTTTGTCATTGTTGTTTTTGATGCAGCCTCCTCGCATCTTTTTCAAGTCGCTCTTATCTCTCGACAAGCTCATGAGAGAGGGAGAGAGAGTGTGTTAGCAGTAATAAACTGAAGGTGAGTTCACTTCCTGGACTCAGCCTGATGGATTTGGAGGACTGGAGCAGGAAAGGGAGAGGAAGAAGGTAGTGGTGGGGTGTGTGTGTGTGTGTGTGTGTTGGGGGGAGGGGGGTTGGTTGTGTGTGGAGACGGTATCCCACTGACGTGCAGCCTGGCGGGGGAAAGCTGTGTAGCTTCCAGCCTGGCACCTTGCTCTCTGTGCTTGAGTGTGATTTCCCCTCTCATCCCCCTGGCTTGAGGCAGCATGGGGAACTCGTCCAGACACCTGTTTCTGCTTCGAGGAACAACAGCAAGAGCTACTCGCTCGCTCGCTTCTCATTTACAATTGTGCTGAAATGCATGCACAATCACATGTGGGAACGTATATGAACGCAAAATGCACATAAATACACTCACACACAATAATCCATTTGTGTATGTGCACTGGCAAACACGGGGTCGTATACAATATACACATTTAAACACCTGCAAAAGCACTCAAGTACCGATGTACAAAGACCAGCACTGTAAATGTTGCATTTGTCTTTGCGAGTTCACCAAAATTGCATGCTGTTTCCCCTTACATCCTATTTACCAGACCTGAAGCTCATCTCCTAGTTTGCACATGGAACTCACGCCTCTCACATTAAATCAAAGTCAAATAGCATTAAACAGCAAACAGAACTACATTGTGCCTTTAATATGGTAAACATGATGTTGAATGAATTTAACTAATTCCATTGTTTGTAAATGATTCCAACTTCACATTTGACTGCAAAAGCTTTTGTACATCTGGGCCACAGTGCCCTGTGGAAAGGAATGATAGTAACTCTCTCTCAGGAATATACTACATGCTTTGAATGATATGATAAGCAGTCCCTTTGAACACCCTTTGATTAGTCCTCAAAAAGTACCAGTACTGGAATATTGTGAAATAGGTTTTTTTATTTGTAAATTTAATTCATATTGCCAGCATCTTCCTGAAAGAAGCTGTGTGCACTTGGGTTACTTTGTCTTGGTTCCTGGCCTGCTCTGGTACCCAAGCTAAACGATTCCTTCTTTAACAAATCAGTACGGCAGATGTAAACGCAAGTGCTGTTCCCTTTGTCGTTTCGTGTACCCACTCTCTGACCCCCATTCAGCTGGGTCTGGCTTTCTTTCTGGCTTTGACCTTGGTGTGTTTATACAAACCCAGGCAGTCTGTCATCCCACACACATGCAAAAATATGCTAGGCATTCTGCGGCATTGGGCTTGAGTGCGGCAAAAAGAAAAGCCATGTGTGAGTTTGTTGACAGGCTTGTCTTTCATAATTACCAGACAATGTGCCTATGTGTTTGTGTGTGCGCTTTGAGCTTCCCGTTGATGCCTTGCCATTGCATGTACAAACAAGGCTGCAAGTCATCAGCTAAACTGGCCATTATTGGTTCCTACAGGGTCGCCAGTATTAAGATTTTTTTTGTGCGTGTTTTCTTTTGTATTTTGCCTTAATGTAGTCAAGACAGAAGCAGATCATTCCCTACCCTCTGCTCTAGCGTTCAAGTTTACCGAGCTGGCGCATTCACTCATACAGTAAGATCACCACTGAAGACACGCAGGGCAGGCCTGTAATGAAGTGTTGACAAAAACATATTTTCATTTTTGTCTGACTCATCTGGGCCCAAGACGCTTGATCCGAAATGTGGAAACCCAGGGTTCTGATCCAAACAAGACCGCCACCACGGGACCTCCAAGAACATACCCAGCCTGCCACGAGCCAGTGAGTGACTGAGTGATAACTGTTTCAGAAGTCCCCTGATGGCACAATGATTGGTGAAAAGGCTTTTTCTCACCATTATCCCATTTCCAACTGGATGCCAAACATCCGCAGCTTTCTCCAGTCGCTGGAGCAAACCAGCAGTGAGCCGCAATTTACGACACAATCAGATAATGTCACTGTTGTTCAGAAATGTGCCAAAAATGGCTGCCACTAGCCAATTTTGAAGTGGACAACAAATCTCTCCTGTTCCACATCTGTGGTAAACCACAATGAACTTGATAAGATGAAGACTAAATAGCAACTTTAACATGTAGTACAGCCACTTACATTTGGAAGATTGGAGGGTTGGTAAGAAGTTTTATACCATTGTACAACCAGCATTTTCTTCCTTAAAATCCAGAGCCAAAATGTTTGTGAGCATTGGCTCTGAGCTCTTGGGTAGCCCTGTGAGCATCTGTCTCTGTGGAGTGGAGTCCTAGAGAGAGAGGAGAGAGCGAGCGGTGGCTCACACAGTGCTGGGCCCAGAAGCAGCCGGGCCTCCATAGGATGTCTCTTCCTTGGGAGCATGGAGAGAGGCATATGGGCAAGGAGCTTCAGATAACTGTATTTTCACACTAGGTAACCAGGTAGCCTATTATAACAAGGAGGACACACACACACACACACACTCATCATTGTAGTGCCATATTGTACCACAAAGGACTGCATGTTCTCTTTTGTTAGTGGTGTACTTTTGAAATGGATACAGTCAGTACTAGTGGATGTTGCAAATTACAGCAGATCCAGAAAAGGCTATTAAACTCAGTTAAGGGGTTGCATAACAAATACATTTAGGTTTAGCTTATGCTCTGTATTTGACATAGTGGACAGCCATTTTGATTTCCTTGCATCTCAACAAAAGGTACAGGGACCAAAAGCACTCTATAGGGACAGGGACAAAAACACTCAATTCAAGTCCTTCATGGAAAAATGTTAAGGGGGGAATAAAATCATCTATGACCAGATATACTGTAATGATTGAAATGTGGTCACTATTGAGATGTAATTTTTAGAATGTCGTATCAAAGTTGACCACACACATTCCTGATTTAGCACACCACTCTTTCCTCTGATTCTTCCCCCATGAGTATATTTGAGAATATTGGACTATTGTCTGTGCATGACCTCATATCTGGGGGCAAAGTATTTGTATTAAGATGTTTACAGGCCCATTTAAGCACCCTAGGATGGAATGCATCAGATGTGGTTACAAGACAGTATGCATGTATAGAGAGAAGAAACAATAGCTGCCCTTAGCCACACCTCAACACAGTCATCAGTGAACAATACTGAACCCCGGCCAAGCGCACACCTTAGCATGACAGTGATAGTATTTCACCCTGGCAACAAACATTTGACATCACTGGATGTAGATTCATCACCAGCGGGTCAGCTGTCATTGGCCAAAGAGGGCCCATGATGAACGGTGGAGTTGACGCTTCTCTCCGTAGCAGTTTGCAGCATTAGCGCAGCACACATTGATATTGCAAACAGCTTGTTTTCAGCATGGAAGGACCACGAGGGAGTGGCCACCCACCACGCGCCACAAACAGTGGAGAGAGGCTCCAAATCTTATTGTGCCTGGCTGTGGGTTCTTTTGCAAAGGCATGTTATTTTTGAAATGAACAGACACACAGAACTGTGTCATTAATCTGCCTGTCTTTAGCAAAAATGAACACTAAATAGAGGCACATGAGCAAATGATGTGTTGGTGAAGGAAATGCAATAATTTAAGTATTGGCTGCATTTAAATGGACATTATTGTTTGGTCACCTTGAACTCACTTCAGTGGTAGTGCCACTCCAACTGTTTTCCAGTATAATTTGTTTTTTTTTTGTTTTTTACTGATAAGCAAAACCCTCTCACAAAATTTACCTGTGGGGCCTTTAAAGTGATTTACAAAATCATTGGAATCTACATTCTAAAAAAAGTCCTTACAAGTCATGAAATCTTTCAACAGACTTTGAACTCTTTTGTATGATTACAGATTACTACAGTATATCATCGTAAATTACCATCATATCAGTTATGTATTATTTGTTAAACAGTGTGTCCTGTCCCCACAGGAAATGTCATGGCTCTGATGTAGATTCTGTGCCAATGGACTAGGTGGAGGGGCCGTGAAAGAGGGCAGAGCTTTAGTGGAAAGACTGGTGAGAATAGATAGGGGGGATTATTGTGATAATTTGGAAATTGTCAATGTTAGTAACATAATGGTGTGAAACAATGAATGGATTATGAATAAAACTATATTTGTGTGTCAAAAGCTCATGTACCTTCGAGGTGGTAATATGGCGCAAAGTACTGTAGATCACACACACATGCACACAGGTTGCCCTGTGTGAACACAGTAGCAGACAGGTCCTGTGAGTGATCCTGCCCTGATCCTACTTGCAACTTCTCAGGCTTTCAAGTACCCAAGACCGTAGGAGAGGAGAGCCCAGTGCATGGCACTCGGTGATCCACACACCCCTATTCCTCACTCCACGTTCTCCAATACGCCTTCCGACAGCAGCTAACCAGGCACATATGTGAGGAGGTGTAAATTGGTTTGGAATGCCTCGTCCTGCCAAGCGTAGCCCCCCATAAACACCCCCCCCCCCCACACACACACACACACACACACTCACACACACCCATTCCTCCATACCCAAACTACCACTACCTCCCACCCCATTGATACAAACCAGTGGATGTCTTACAAGTTCATCACCCTTGTTAGATTGTGGCGCTGTGCAGCCATCATCTCTTCCCAGCTTGTCCTCAGGCTGTTACACTTATGCACCGGTATCCTCCATCCTCACTCTCTCCCTCACCACTGCCTGCCAAGCTTCTCCTTCCCTCTTACTGTGTCCTGTTTGTCCTGTTGGGAAATATTCCGCTGTAATGACCATGGGACAGTACATTATCCCGTACTTGTTTACAGGAACTAGTCATACATCATTCACTGGTTGTGTCAGAGTCTCACCATATATTTCTCACCCCCAACTCTGACTAATTTGGTGTGTGATATAAGACCACACTCTTATGTCACTGTGGTAAAATTAGACATAGGAGGCTTGTGTGCTGACCATCAGCGGCTCCCATTTGTGCCCTTTCCACATGCGTTTGCAGTGTTAATCAGTGAGGCAAGTTAAATATCGCTGTCTTTTTTCAGGATCTGTATGGCTTTGACATTACCTATGGCTTTGGATGAAGATGATATTGTGTGTTACTCTGATTTTAGGCCAGAAGAGATGTGTACTAGTTGTGTTGAGAGTTTTTAAATTAATGGGTATTTGTCAATGATACTTGGGCTTTCTATGGCACATGATGGCTTTTGCTCTCCTGAATTTCCCCTTGAATGCTGTCAAAACCAAAAATTGTGTGTGTGTGTGTGTGTGTGTGTGTGTGTGTGTGTGTGTGTGTTTGCTTGCATGTAAGATGCTTTTTTTAGTTTTTGAAATGGCCACTTTAGTGATGCCACTGCATGAGTCCCTGTGGCCTCCATCAGCCTGGCCCATCATGCCTAAAGGATCACTCAGCTCTGCTATAGTGTGTGCTTGTGTGCCTGTAATTTCCATGGTTTGTCTAGCGCAGCCAGCCTGGGCCAGTCAGGCACTGTAGCAGAAAAACAAAACCATGCCACGCTGAGACCGCTTACAGACATGAATATGCAAGATGAGACTGGGTAAGACTTTGGGAAGACAAGAGACAATTCCCTGGAATGTGTGTGTTGTTATTGTATGTGTGTGTGTAGAGGGGAAACTTCTTTCATCCGTCTTCCAGGATCCTCCAGCATTCTCTCTTCTCCTCTTTCATCAACCATTAAATTGGGTTGTCACATGGGATGACTAGTGCTGGGAAACCATGTCTCACATATTTCATGTGGAACTGTGACTTAATTTTTACCCATTAGCCAATATTTCAGACGTTTGTTCCAGAAGAAAACCAAACTTGTGTGATTTTCAGGAACTCTGTATTTTGTGTCTGCGAGAATCGCTTCAGCAGAGTATCCATTTTCAGAGCAGTCTTTGACCTCTAAATGCATTTACACACACACACACACACACACACACATTCATGCCCACATTTAGACATCTAGACTTATGTACATAACGCCATACAAAGCCCATATTCATTCAGTCCTCGCTGCAGTAAATCACTGATCCTGTGCCAGCTCCCTCTCCTCTTTTTCGGCTCCTTACCCCACCCCAATTACCCAGTTCTCCTGAGAATGCCGTGTCACTGAGCTCTCTGCTACAGTTGCAGAGGAAGCTGAAAACTACCTGAAAGGACTAATGCTGCCATGATATATGATGGCCCCTCCCTCTTTTTGACATGCTCACAGCCCTCACTGTTTAAATCTTCACTTTTCTCACTTCACCACCTCTGGGGTTGTTAAACCAAGGGAGGAGGGGGGGGGGGCAAGAGAGTTTCCCAGACTTTTTTTTGTTCCCCTCTGTTCTTTTGATAGCAGACCTTTTTTGAACAGATGCCACACAGCCATGTGGTGACACACAGCGTGTAGATTATGATTAATTTTCGGAAAGGGGTCTGACCTGGATGAGCAAGAGCGCCTTTTTCCCCGTCTCCAGGACAACCACCTTCCCACCCCCACCCCCACCCCCCACCTCCGCCTCCCACTCCCACTGCCTCTCTCCCCTCCTTCCTCCCTTTCCTCTCTTCACCTTCTCGGTAAACCATGTTAACAACCCTCGACAGGAGCAAGAAGATAAAGCAGGCTTGAGCAGCCCTGACCACAGCAGGCCCAATGAGGGAGGACAGTATAAAATGCTGGCCAATCCAGAGCAGAATGGGAGGCTATGGTGAATGTGAATGATGAGACCTTCACATTCATTCAGCATTTTGGCTCTGAGCAAAATGTTCTTCCCGGGGATGTTTCTGGGGTCATCTTGTCACGAGACCCATAGATGTGGGCTGTGTGCATTGTGGCTGAGCAAAGGGGATTCTGCCTTATGTTCAAGCTGCCACAGTGAAAATGAAAATGGCAGCGAGCTATGTTTTCTCGTGCACAGGGGGAAAAAAAATGGGGCTCCAAAAATGAGTGCATCCGCTAATGGTTTTAATAAAATAAAATAAAAAAACACACACTGGCTCACTGTGATCTGATGGAACGCAGGATCAAAGGAATCACAAAGCAAGTCTAGGGAGGGGTATTTTCTCTGTCTTTTCACCTTTTTATGTACTGTTTGCTTTTATAAAATGTTGTGAATCATTAATTCAAGCTCCAAGCATCACAACCATGTCCGTGTCCTAGCCATGTTGTTTTATTCGAGTGCTTGCCAGATTTAGCAGGTCATGGTGTCAGACAAGGGTCACATGTGGGGGAAAAAATCTTCAAGGCTCAGAGATACAGTAACTTTTCCTGTTGTTTCAGACATTCTGATTTCAATTAGGACTTAAAACACAAAAAAATGCAACAACTATTCACCCTTGCATCACAGCATCTCCTGGTCAGGATCATCCCTAAATTCCCTTGATATGAAGTCATCATTCATTCATTAATGAATTAGTTGTTGGACTGTGAGTTTTGTCTTAGAACTGGACCACCTAAAGTTTGTAGGGCATTGCTGTGTTGTGAGTCATAGAACATTAAATGAAACAACTCTTTGCTGTGTTCTCCAGTGATGCAGGATGCTGTAAATATCATTTTAATGTTGGAAACACAGCTCAACGCTGACCAGCACATGTCAAACAAACCAATACCCAGTGGGAATCAGTGGCGGTGGCACGTTATAGCACTTTGGGCTGAGACCCAGAATTTTTCCTCTGTTTTTTTTTTCCTTTTCTTTCTAAAGCTTGCAATATTTTGAAAATAATGCCAAAGACACGACAACATATGACAACATTTTGTGTGACTTTTGAGGCTGCTTCATGTTATAAGTTCAGAAAAACAGGCTATAGGCTACCTTTCATCATACAGTGGGCCGCACACAGGCTACCTACAAAATTAATGAGAACAATTGGATGGTTTTTGGCATTTAAGTGCAAACTTCACTTTAATCGCGTCCGGTGGAAACTTGAACATGAACAAGATTACGAATGCAAATAACAGTTGACACATTTTGAATGCAGCCTATTGCACAAGCTTTTTGTATGAAAATGAGTTAGGTGTTTGGACAGACGAGCCAAATTGATGGTTTGATGAGCTTAATTCCCCAAGACAAGAGGCAGAATGGATAAAACTTTTCCAAAAGGAATGGATGACAATGGTAGACAGCTGGAAGTTGGAGGAGGAATGTGTTGTTTAGAGTCAGGATGAGTGGTATTGTTTTTTTGCATTGAAATGTATGATGTTTTTGTCTGAATTTGCATAAAAAGCAGTGTATTTTGTGTATTTCCCGATTTCACTTTGTGCAGAGTCTGAACATGTTTGCTTTTTGCTGGTTGGGCACTTTGTTCAAACTATTGGAACCTATTGGTTAAAACATTAGTTTCTGTTCACTGATTGGTTGCTAAAAAGTCTAGTTGGGGAAATACACTACTATGCGGAGATACTATGAGGGAGCTATAGCCTGACTCTCTCTCTGCCAAAACCGTTCATTTTGAAAGTGATACACGTGCATACATTAGTTTGTACTGAGAAACCGTAACTACCCTCCAGAACAGTATGGATATCATTATTCTAATTTCTGGTTAACTTAATGGCATCAGTTTGAGAGGGTTAGGATGTATTGGGAACGTTGGTGGGAACCGATAGTGGCCAGTTGCTCAACCTAAGAAAAAAGCTCACAGTTTTCTCGAGTCAGGCTTCAAAGGGGCGACACAGAGAATAATGGTTGGCATGTTGCGTGGGGTGTGGAGACATTGGCCAGACAGACAGAGGGGTGGCCCACCATGGGACACAAAGCTTGCCGGGGGAAGATACAGGGGCAGATGTTACTGTCGTTGATTTTTGTGAATGTGCTTTAATGGGAGCCATGCAAATTGAAACACTGTTGCTGTGTGTCCTCAGCAAATGCCATGTACATGGGCAGCCAGGAGATGAGGATGGTGCTGGAGAGAGACAACACAACTATCCGGCAAAACCTTAAGAAGGTAAAACACATTCTTGACTCCTCCTGTATTGTTATGGGGTATCATACATAGTCTTTTTTAATAATTTTCTGTCTGTGACACTTTATTTGAAGGGGTCTACATAAGGATGACATGAGCCTGTTATAAACCTGACATGACATGTATCATGAACATTAATGACACTTAATTCATTGTCATTACATGTCATTCAGTTTTTGAAACA
>JAVQKI010411459.1:0-12900 GCA_036025975.1 Nematalosa erebi | reverse complement strand
ATCTATTTGGGTAGGTAAAGTTAAAATGGCATATTGAAATCTCAACACAGCTGCATGATGATAATGGAATTATGACAATATTTTCTGCTTTAGGCAAGTTACATAAATAATGATTCCATAACCAAATTATTGAGTAAAGATTTGTTGCACAGCCATAAGAGTGAAAATGTGGAGTGCTTATTCCAGTGTATCCCTTTAAAACAAGCCCTTGGTCTTCTTAAGATTCTGCTGCTTCCATAATGGCATGGAGTAGAACTCCATACGAGCCATACCCAGGATCAAAGCGAAGTCTTCATTCGACAGGTATTCCTGCAGTTTCACAAAAAAAAAAAAAAAAAAACAATAAAAAAAGACAACCATAGAGACTCACATGTTCAAAATATTATGAATGGTTTACATTTAACAATGGCGCTCTCTTAAGCCCTAAGGCCTGAATCCTATACTGTATGCTTAACTAGTAAGAACAGGCTGCATGATGGACATTTTTCATGTTTCATGCCTTTTAAGTATTTGAGGGTACAGTGGTTAGAAGTAAGTGGAATATTGGGATGAAAACCTTGATCCTATACCAGGGCCAGCGAACATATGCCCCTGGAAATGTTCTAGGTTTTCATCCTGGTGAATTTACCTCCTTTTTTGTGGGATCGACCCCCTCAGGCAGGTCCTCGGCCAGGCAGTTAAGCAGCTTTTCTGCAGGGACGACAGGCCTTGTGGTGGGACTCAGCGCATTAGGTGAGTCCGTTTGGATGATGTTGTTGGTCGTGGCCTTTTCCTGGACACACAGGTGAGATTGTTGGATTTCAAAAATAGAGAAAAAAAAACTACACATACAAACTGTTGTGTAGGCCATGTTGTGACCCTTTTATCCAAAGTAGGAGCTTGAATCTTGTCTATACAGAAGTCTTCTGTAAGGAAGCCACCACCCCAGGTAGAATGTCAGATGGATCAGAAAAACATGAAATGGTTAAACTTCTCATCTTGAACTCACCACTGTGATTTGGATGATGGTGGTTGCATCTCCGAGATCTGATTTAATCTGGACATAAGATTTTCCACCCTAAAAGAATTTTAAAATTTGAGAAAGAAATCAGGCATATTGTGTAGTAAGACAGTTCTTGTTGGTAAATGCTAAAGTAAGGGGTTCTCTGTGTTTTATAGTTTCATGCCTCACATTCACCCATTTACACAACACACATACAGCACACACACACACACTCACACACACACACTGTTTTTGGGCACTATGATTTAGAATTACTATGTATCATTCATGTTAATAATAGAGCTAGTTGCCAGAGTAGTTGACATTTTAATAGTTGATGGTATTGCCTAAAATGTGTACATACAATCCACTTTTGAGGATCCCAGGCATGGAACCAGCCAGTGAAAGTGGGAGGCTCAAAGCCTTGCTTGACCACCAGGATTGGAGTGTCTAGGTCCCGTCCAGCTGGGTGGGTGCGCAAGTACTCTTGGGCTGTAGTGGCTGCTTCCTGCTTCTCCTTCTCATTGGCACCTCTCCCAATCCACAAGTATATCTGGGGGAGAGAGACGAAAACACTTTTTTTGTTAGTTTTAAGAGTTGTTTTCTTAAATTAATAAAGTTAATTAGTCGTAGCAGCACCATACCCAGCAAAAGCAATGTCTTACCTGATCCCAGATATCCAGCAGCATGACATCCTCCTCATCCAGGTCATCTTGGTTGAAGTTTGTAATCTCTGTGGCAAGGAACGTGCCAGTCTGGTTGGAGCACTCAAAGAGACGTGGGACGATGTTGCTGTATGCCTGCTGGAGTCTAACGACAGGCGCAGGGAATGATCAGGAGAGGCCTAAACAGCTAGATCCACAGGAAAAGGACACAGTATAACAGTGACTGTACCTTCTGCTGTTGGCGTATTGGGATTTCCCTCCCAGGCTCACCCAGAATTCAGCTGGTTCCTGGCCCTCTGCGATGACCAGCTTTTCCCTTCTTGAAATGATGTCTCCCAGGGACTTTCCCAACTCCCTCTCATCCCCACTGCATCCCTGCAATGTCAACCAGATATAATGTTGATGTCAAGTCTTTTGTGTATGCTGATCCAACATGTTGGACCTTACGAGAAGTGATGGACAAAAGTCAGACAGGCAGCTTGTGTTCTGATGTGAAGTGCTATTGTGCTGTGTGTGTAAGCGTCAGATACTTTTGCTAGCCACATAGCATTTACACACTTTGATGTTGTAGGAGACCTTTAGAGATGCACCAACCTTTCCACACCACAGATAACAGGTCTTCTCAGTCTTGAGCACAAACACATCATTGGAGTTTAGGCTTGAGCAGCGAGCTGGGACCTCAATGGCACGGGTGTCGAACTCATTGGTGCCGTGAACGTGGAAGAGCCGCACACGTGACTTGTCATAAGAGGCATTTGGTCTGGAACTTCCTTCCTGTGGACAATTCCATAAAGGTCAGGGGAAGAGGAAATTGGCTTGTGCAGTGGCATCCATTGCCATTTAATCTACCTCACTTTTCCACTCAGCTTGGTGCCAACATTATGACTTATGATCCAGAATAAACAAAGAAGACTTGTAAGGCGTACCTCATACACGACCATCTTGCCCTTGAATACTGCCATAAGATGCATAGGCTCTTTCCCCATGGGCACTCGCACCTGGACAGGCTCCCCATTGTACTGCTGGTCAAGGGCTACGGCTTGGTATGCACAGGCAGTCCGTTCTGCTGTGGTAGCATTACGGCCCTGGAACCCATCATCATATACTGCATTTACACTGACAACTTGCCAAAGCAGGTGGAACTTCTCTGGTTATTATCAAAGGTGCTAGTGGGATCCTTATAAGTGCTACTCACCTGCCACATGTAGAGAATGTAGTGCTTTTTGTTATTGACTTCATATTCATAGAGGATTAGGTAGCAGTCTCCACCATAGAAGTGTCCCAGCCACTTTTTGTCCACCGGGACAAGCTCATTATCTTCTATCCTCCATACCTGTGTATGTGTGAGAGAAAGTGAGAGAAATTTTGAAACCTTCTACCAGGAAGCCAGCAAAGGAATTGAATCACTGAGCTCTCAGCAAGCATTCCTTGTGGTCAAATGGTCCTGACCTGTGCGTCACCAGATCCATCGTCCACCATTTTATGCTGTGCGGCCAGGTCAGGCCTGGCATGCATTGATGTGGCATCAAATTTGACCTGCTCCACCTTGGCTGAAGTGTGTTGAGATTGCCATAGTTAATAGGGTTCTTCGGTGAAGGTCATATTGTCATAGTGTACAACTTTTAACACCACATCCCATCAAAACCAGTAAAATGAGGTGGTCTGGTCTACCTACCAATTTTCCCAGGGCTGTGTGTCGTCCCGAGCCCCACTGTCTGGTTAATTTCTGTCCAATTCTTGAAAAGTTGCTTGAACACTGCAGACTCAGCCCCATCATTCACAGTCTCAACATAAGTTGACGGGGGGTAGCCTTTAGCCTTCTTGTAGGCCTTTGGGAAGAGAGAAATTGGGTTATAAACCACAAAACTACAGACAGACCGTTCATTTATTTATGTTTGCTAGCCGCGGTAAGCATGTTTACTCTTCATGGTACCTTTGTAGTTTTGTAGTATTTCTGAGCAGTTACAATGTCAGTTGACAGTCAGTAAATGCATTGTTGGCAGTAAATGTAGATGGTGGTTAAAAACTGACCTCAGCTTTATCCAGAGCCTGAGACCTCTCTGTCTTGGAAGCCTGCTTGCCTTTCCAGATAAAGATCCGTATTCCACCCTGGTCCAGTAGGTAGCAGTCCTGTTGGCAAATATTGCATAACATTGTGACTTTTGTGGCATCACTGCAAGTGGCTCTTCTTCTGCTTTAGTCCTACAAATGCTTTTTTTAGGTTGAGCAGCCAGCCAACTATTTCTTCATTGCTGTAGTTTGTACGAAGGCTCCGTTGTTAATTAAAAAATGTTAGTATCCAGCAAGGAAAAAGACATGATGGGAGTAATAAATGTACACGTAAAACTACATGAAGAAAGTGTGGTAAGTTTAAGTGTCGAAGTAGTGTGCATGTTGCAATATTCATTGAGGACTCCTGGCCCTTGGCAATCAGATGATCATAAAAAGGTTGAGCTCTGAACCAGCATTTAGGAAATTCAATTTGTTCATTAACAAAAAGTAATGTGCGTAAGCACTCCCAGAAAGATTAAAAAAAATCACTCCTTTATTTTGGTCAGTGGTTAATCAGTGGTGTAGTGGGTTGCTTCCTCTTTAGTGTTTTTAGATTTCCAGAACAACTTTTTGGAGAAGTTAAGGCAAGATGGGTAGAAAATGAGAGACCAGCTAGACCCACCGTCGGTGAAGTCTGGAAGTCTTTGAGTTAATTGTGTGATGCCTTCTGACACTCCCCAAGCATAAAATAATGTCAACACAAAATGGACATATAGCAAGACTATATGCTTAACCAGCCTATAAGGGCAATAACACAGCATTGATCAAATGTGTATGAGTAGTGTTTAAGACTGCCCAAAGCAAGTCGCATTCATTTCAAAGTAGAGGCAATACAAGATCAAGTGTCATAGTGAAACTGAAAATAGTTTTCCTTCACTTCCTATCATTGTTATGACTTGACCTCCACAGCTGTCTGATCACCACATGGGCTCACAGGAAACTTTGGAAATTCCTAATCAGTCTTCTAAGACATGTAAAATTGGTGTATAATCTGAATATCAACAGTTTCCATAGTTTTCATCCACTGAATCCACCTGAATTTCTGTAGTCAGTGGTGATATACTGGAGTTTATATAAACTCTGAGCTCTCTTGCAGTTGGGGCCCAGCCCTCTTTAATGGCATAGCACTATTTGATGTGGCTTCCCAGTTATCTGTTTTTATGTAAAACTCAACTACATTATTCAGATCCAAACAGAATACACCAACTCAAAGACAGACTAGAGGCAGAGAAGTTTACACTGTAACATTGCCAGTATCTCAGGCATTACTATGTGCTTATAAGACAACTGCCATAGCAACTGCAAGATTACAGTTTTTAAGGTAGCCTACTGTATCATGGGAAGCATTCAGAGTTGAATCTTACCTCATGCCTTAGCAGATCCTGTGTCAGGGGTTTCACAGCAACCTCCTGAACTACCAGGTTTCCCTTTGCATCTGAAATGCTGTTGAAAAGGGTGGTGAAATGACAGTGATATATATTTATATGCATGTACTGTAGGTCATTTGAAGAGCTGTAATCTGTTAGCACTCACTGAAAGAGCTTGATGCTGGTCCTGAGTTTTTCATCAACCACTTTGTCAGGTATGGCATCTTTGATGTCCCTCCTGTCCCCCAGAACCTGTTTCATGAGTTTCATGGACTCCTCTGAGGACTTCTCATCATCTCCTTCCACCACAGCCACCTGTGCTCTGCCTCCTCTCTCACGGTCCCGGATGTCCTTGGCCAGATTCACCCCCTGCAAGGACAGCAGATTGCTGAGAATGAGCGCTCCATACACAGATTACAGGTTGAATATTATGTCAACTTCAAAGGGAAGATGTTGAGGATGATGTGAGTTTTAAGGTTTGAGGATGGTGTCGTGCCTTTAGCCTCTCCATGTGGTTGCTTTGGGGGCCATTCCACTGAATGATGAGGTTGCCCAAGTCCAGGAGAAACACGTCACCCTTGTTGAAACTGTTCCAACTTAAGTCCACCTAAAGATCAGACATGACAGATTGGACCAGCATTTAAGACAGGAGGACTGGACTGACTTTGGTGGGCCTATACTGTACCAAAGGTGGCTTGAAACAAGTGCTTGTGTTGACCACAAGGTGGTTCTACATTTAGTTTTAAGCTGGTGAATGCACTGTGGTTACAAACTTGAGAAACAGATGAGGGCATTTCCAATAAGATTATGACTAAGGACATTATTGCACAATACAGCATGCTTTGTTGACCTTTCTGACCTTTGGTACCAATTATTCAGACTGAAGACTGACTGATGTCAAAATCCTTCCCCCTCAAGCACCTCCCATATCTACAGCTCTGCAAAGCTGGTGGAAATGAACCCGTTTGCATCACTTGCTCTCAGTTTGTCGCCCTCTGTTTGTCTCAACATTTGATGCTGGCCTTCTATAAACAGCTTGGTGTGTGTGCATTTTGTCATGGGGCGTGAATCTCTCACCTCCCCAGCCACAACATTCTTCTTCCCCTTGACGTGTAGCAGTCGGCGAATGTTGTACGTGTTAGTCTCAACTTGCTTCATGCCAGATGCCACCCCTCCCCTCTTGTAGCTGTAGGAGTGAGAGGATGGATAGATTAAAAATAATTATTTTTTTTTCCAAAGGTTTTGTGGTGTGCTGTGGTATGCACAACATTCATCATCAGTCACTTCTTAGAATGGCTAAAGCAGAAGTAAGTGCTATTGAGATCTTACTCGGCTTCCTCTTTCTGTCGTACCATGTTACAAGTCTGATGCACAATGCATTTTGTAATATTTTCTTGCTCAAATAGAAGCCATATGTAAGGAATGGGTGTGACCTTAGTGTAAGTGGTTAAACTTTTAGGAGGATGTGATGTTCTCCCACTATATGTGTGTGTGTGTGTGTGTGTGTGTGTGTGTGTGTGTGTGTGTGTGTGTCTGTCTGTCTGTCTGTCTGTGTACAGAGGCCTGCTCACATGATGCCCTGCTTGAAATAGCCTCGGAACTCAGCGCTCTCGTAGCCCTGTGTCTCGCGATGCTGCACGGCCATTCCTCCCAGGTGGTCATCCATCAGGGTGGTGTAGATGGCAGCTGCCCCCTGCTCGTCCTGGGAGGTGGATTTTCCAAGCCAGTAATGGATGTCATAGGAGAACTTGTGGCTAGTCTTGTGCGTCTGAGTTGCCAGGGATAGTAAGGGATTGGTACATATTTTTGGATTAATGGATGACAATGGATGATAAAAACACTTAATGATAAGCCTGTATTTGGCAGTTATTAATGCAGACTTACATAAAGTATTAGATAGCTGTCTCCTTCAAAGAAGTGGCCATATGAACTTTTGGGACAAGGCACCAGTTCCATGTTCTGGAGGAAAAAAGAAAATTACGTAAATGACACATGTCTTTGTGTACAAAACAACAACAACAAATTAGATGGTGCTGTTTGTCACCATCTCATAAGATCACACAGAAATATGTCCAGATATCTTCACAGGGTTTTCCCATCGCTAGTTATGCTACATGACTGAGTATTGGTATTTTAATAGCATTAGGCAAGGATGATTCAGCCAGTATTCTGTGCTCTTTTACCTCCACCCGCCATATCTGCAGGCCAGGGGTTGTTTTATTGAGGACTTTTGGAACCTCAGATTTTACTTGAACCTGTGGCATGATGCCAGCTTCAGCTCCTGGGATATACCTAGATGTGGATGATGGAAATTAAAGGGAGGAGACAGATAAGACATTGCTCAAATCGGTAAAAGTTCAGTCAAGGTTACTTGTGGTGTGTGTGTGTGTGTGTGTGTGTTTAACATTCAGCTAACTCCAGGACATAAGGTTTTACTTGTTTCCACACAGCCCTGTTTTCCTGATGTCCAAAATGACAATGTAACCCTCTGCCAACCACTATGTTTTTTTTATATAGTATTTCAACTTTGCACAGCCACACGTGACCCTAGAAAATTATTAATGCCACACTCAGTGTGAAACTTTGAACTCTTTTGGCTTCATGATGTGATGCAATTAGGAACATTAACGATCCTATTTTATTGAGGCCTTTCCCAAACCACGGTAACATTATCAAGTTGACTAACATGATATCTCTCTCATTCATACTGTGTTGTGTACAGTATTGATCTTCAAAATAGGTGGGTCCCGGTTGTGTTCTCTTCCCTCTATGGCGCACAGTTTTCACACAGCATGAACACCAGCCCACAGCACAGGAAGTGAAACACCTCTGCGATCCTATCGCAGCCTTTACAACTGAGACTGTTAGATGTTCAGGTTTCCGGAGCAGAGAGGGTGCAAACACATGCATTTGGTCAAAATGACTTTAACTGCTTGTCAGCAGGGCCTGTGTCAGTGTCAAAATAGCAAAGGTGTGAACTCATGTTGCAGTCGATGACTAAAAGTAAGACAATAGCAAAGGTCTACAATACCATCAGCGTGAGGAGGTGAGCACTGGAAGGCTCTGACATGTCTAATTTACATGGGTAAAGATAGTCAAGTGAAAATCCTATTTTAGAACTTCCTGCTTGGCCTGACCTCACTTACCTCTCCACAGCAGTTGAACCCTACTGACTATATGAAAAGGTATTATGAGGCATATACAGTATGAACTAGTAACAAGTAAATCGTGTTGAACTCTAGTGTCACAAATGACACAGCTTAAGTAAATTGTGGATGAATTTCAGTAAATGATTATTGACTTATTGAAATAACTTGCATGTCATGCTCACCACAGCTCGTGGGAGGACTGTGAGATAAAATGACCAGTTAACCAGTCAGGGCCTAATCTACCATTGCCTTCCTTTCAACCTCCCCAGGTCCAGGAAAAAAGTCTTTGATACAAACTGAAGAATAATTGTCTTTGTTTTATTAAAGATGGCTATTTTGCTGTTTTTATGGTTGAAGTTTGGGCGCTAGGTTCTTGTACAGACGTGTTTCTTTGTTTTTCGTTCGATTTTACACAAATAAGGGCTTAGCTCTGAATGCATTGAATGCTTGATTAATGCACTTCAGTAATTAAAAAATGAATGATTGTTCTCATGAATTGCAATGCAAGATCTGCTTTGACTTGAGGCAATTTAGGGCTCAATAAAACACTCTGTACATCCCACAGGTTTATGATTAGCTGCCCATAAATTGTTATTGTTGCTCCATGTTTGCTCTCATTTAAGGGACAGACCTTCCAGCTGTGTGAGTAAAAACCATTTACGCAAATATAACTCAGATGAAGGAGGCGGCACCCACCATAAGGCAGTGGTGCCACAGATTATTATGACCGTGCACAGCCCTATTCCAACTTTGACATCAAAGCACGTTTTCAGTGGTTTGTCCACAAATATGTGTGCTTTGTTTCTTCCTGTCACCCTGCTGTTGTTGAGGGATCCACTGAGTGTGACCCTAGCTAGCTGTGAGCACCTAGTTATTGTCATCCCCTCTGAGACTGCTGGCTCTGCCATGCTCTACCTTATTCATCTTTTCCTCATTAAGGGCTGCAATTACACTCACATACAGCTACACTCCCATGACTACATGCTGCCTGTCCAATGGCCATGGTGCTGCCGTTGTGGGAAACTGATGGCATGGAGGATATGAGCGTGTTGGTCAGAATTTAACCACAGTGACTTGACAAATTACACCAGCGACTGTCTTTCACCTCAACAAGATAAAAGATGGAATGGCACTGTGTTAGAATGCCTTGCCAGCTTACCGCTGAAATACAAAAGCTTGCTTTGTTTTGTCCTGTTCACTTTTTGTCCTCCTTTTTGGCTAAGTTTTCACTTTCATCAGCTGGCTATTAACTATTATGTGTAGATCTATAATATTGCAGCTTTTCTTGCTGGCAGCCACACAGTTAGCCCATAATAAAACAAAGTTTTTTATGGGCATCCTTATCATGCTTATCAATACTTGATCAAACTGCTGTCCAGAGGTCTGTAGGTGTTGTAATATAACTATGAATCACTTGTCCTTTTGTGTCTTTGTGAACAGGCCATGAGAAAAGGAATGCCTAAATACAAACACTTTACAATACCAAACACAACTCAAAAAAGGCCACAAATATATGCTGTAGCCAGATTCAACATAGATTGTAAAATCAGAATGAGAATTGTTCTGTCTGGTACGTGAAACTGTGTAGCTAAACCTCATCTCCCAGTGTATATCAGAAATCAGATCAGAGTTTATAGTCTGAAGTGCCCATAATTATGACAGAAATTTCTGAACATGCAGGACTACCCAGCCATTACATAACTGTAAGCCTGCCCTGGCAGGGCCTTCCTTGGACTCTAAATTACTCTGCAATGAGAAGGCCCCCTACCCTGCCCTCTCCTTCTGCCATGTACTGTACAAGCAGAGTTGCTCTCTTCTCTGCTGTGAAGCACTGTCTCCTGTCAACAACATCCTGTTTGTTCAGTGCCTCAGAATGGTTTTGCAGCTGCTTAACTGTACTGACACATTAACATATATATTGCGGTTAACATATTTCTGGCAAAGCCTGGTACCAGTGGCTGTAACCAGCATAAAATTGTACACTTTTTGTCTTCTAATTTCAGCTCTAGACAATAACATTTGAAAGAACTGATACGTCCCATGGGACATTGTGCTTTCTCATCATACTGATTTATAACACAGGATCACAAAGAAGCTTTTTTTTTTTGCACACATGTACACAATATAAGCGTTAGAAGGGATTTGACTTGCTAGACAGAGTAACTAGCACTCTACAGTAGCTTGTTCCTAGTGACTGTTGAAAGTCTGCCATTGAAGCATATGTTTCTTTAGTCAACTCAAACAAGTCATGACCACACCCTCAGGATGAGCTGAGACAGTGTCACATCTGTTTCTCTCATTTGTCACTTGGTGTATGACAGCACACAAGACATCAGAAGATGTTGCTTTGAAATCAATTCTGAATTTAAACAAAAAACTGTCCTAGACCATTGCAAAATAAAAGTCTTAGCTTGGTAAAAAAAAAAAATGCTCCAGTATCACGACTTGCACGTGTACTATGCCCTTAAGAACAGTTACATCCCCGAGTCATCTTTTTCCATGCTCCCTGATCCATTTCAATAGCAGTGTGTCTATTTTTCCCCCAGAGTTGCTAGGAATGGTGTGCACTGAGGAGTGGCACTCACCTGAGGCGCAGAGAGTTGAGAAGAGAGATGTGGGAAGAGACGTCGCAGCATGGAAAGAGACGGCTGCCGAGTGTCCACAGCTCTCCCTTCTCTCTTTACAGCCTGTGAACTTTGCCTCGCGCCCTCCCTGCTCATAAAATACATCACTCCCCCATATATGGTGATCTCCAGCGATCTGCATACAGGTGTGTGTGTGTGTGTCATCCAAGACTGGCCCGCGCTCAGAGCTTCCCCCCGTGATGTCTCTGCCTGTGTGTGTGTGTGTGTGTCGCTGGCTGGCTGAAGCCCCATTGGTGCTTCAGCCTTGTTTGCCTTCTTGGTCCCACCTGGGGTAGGTGTTTACCCAAGGGCCCGGCTTCTTTGTTAGCGCAGTCAGGTTTAAATGCAGGCCTGATTTGTGCCGCATGCTCACAGCACAGACAGAGAATGAAATGTATATGTCAAGCTCCAGAGCTTTGCTATGGGATCCTATAGCTAATGTCTGTCCTAATGTGTTTATTTAAGAACAGAGAGCTCGCCGCCATGCCATTTAGCTATGTCTGTGTGTCAGAGTGTGTGTTTGTGTGTGTGTGTGTGTGTGTGTCTGACCGCTTGTCCCTGAGTGTTAAATCCTCTCTGATCTTAAGCTTACGGGATCTCAGCTACTCCAGATCTCCTGACAGAGAACCAAAATCTCTCAAGGAATTTGCAATGGTTAAGTCTCTCTCGTTCTGCCTCATAACTCCGATTGGAATCCCCATGTGCATTACCCATGCACAAACCAGAAACATGCCAGCTATTTGTCCTGCTCAACTGTCACGTGATTGCGACCCTGAAAATCAAACAGTGACCAAAAGATCAGCAACAAATGAGATTGAGGCACTAATTTATAGGAACACACCCTGCTGACCTTGACTCCTATGACCTTGTTGATTTGTTAGTAATCAGGAGATTCCACCCAACATTTATTGGAAAGGTGCAGTCAGACACGTTAAAAACTCCTTTGGACACTGACCAGGTCAGCAGTGCTGAGAGCCAAATGGACCGTTGGGTTGTTTGTGGTTCTGGTTGGTCTGAGCTTGGCACCATTAAGGAAACCTCATGGCAAGAGAAATTGCTAATGAGGAACTGGTCCGAAAAGCCTTTAGAATTCGTTCAGTGGTCCCAGTGGCTCACCCTGCCCACCCACCCACCCTTTTTCATACTGCCATCTCTGCTGTGCCACCCAGTTTCACCAGTTCCTCGTCCAAATCTGCATACATGAAGTGATATCAAGGCTACTACAGAGAACAGATCTGCTGCGGCCAAAGTCCAGTGGGAAGATTTTCACGTACCTGTTCTTGAAGGCGTGTGTGTGTGTGTGGATCGATCTCCACAGCCGGCCAATGTCAAGTTCGCTTCGTCCCCTTTCTTCCTTGAACGCGTTTGTGAGTGAACTTCAGCCTGCACACCACCACTCACCTCGCCTGCACACACTCATTAACTACTTTCTGATTGTTACAGCCAGGAGCGAGGGAGGGAGAGAGGGAGGGAGAGAAAGAAAGTGTACAGTCTGTGTGTGTGTGTGTGTGTGTGTGTGTGTGTAAGTGGGAGGGTGTGAGAGAGAGGGTGTCCCACGACTCAGTTCTGCTAAGCAGTGGTCACTGGGTGTTTACTCTGTCCCCCTGGCTTATATAATGCTGGAGTGCCTTGCGGTTCTCATGGTTGTTAGTAGTTAGTTCCAGCTCTGCAGCTCTCCCATTGTTTGTGTGCCCTACCGTGTGGGCCTGATACTCTCGCACACCCACAACAAGCACCTCACTGTCCTCCAGCTTAGCCCACTAGCCCTGTAGAAGACAGCCAACATTCCTTTTTATTACTCCCCACTAATTTATAAATTAAGAAAATTCTAATTAAAACAGGATGAGTGAAGTGTGAAGAAGAGCTCTGATGTAATGTGTGGAATAACACATTTATTCAGGTTTTGATTAAGGACACAGCCATTTTCAGTCATCACATTTCACATACAGCATAGGCGAAAGACTTTGCTTATGTTGATTTGATTCTTACAAATATTCTTAACAAAATATTCTACTTTTCTGACCAAAAATATCTCTAATCATTACTATAACAACATCAATA
>JAVQKI010411374.1:0-13079 GCA_036025975.1 Nematalosa erebi | reverse complement strand
ATTCATGCAGTTGATTACTTAATGCAATAACGTATGTGAATATGATCCTATTTGCCATTTCATGGCCTCCGAATGTTCAAAACTAACATATCCATTACTGTCACTCGACTTTTCTCAACTTTTGACTCAGTAATGTCAAGTTGACATCTGCCTCTAAAACCTTTCATGTTTTCCTACAGGAGGATATATAATTCCATCCTGTAAAACCATCTTTATGGGCCATCAGAAAGTGAGTCTCGAGTTAATTACTGAATCTGCATGTGAATTGCTTCATTAATCATCTTTGCTGAGGTTCATGCTTGGTGTAATGCTGTAATGTTCTCTTAGATTCTCCAGCTCATGCCGTAATGAGTTCTTGTGTCCTAAAAAAGAAAAAACACGTACATACACACACACACACACACACACACACACACACAACACACTCACTCATGCAGGCTTTATTGTCATGTCTTCTCCTAGAGGTGATTTGACAATAACAATTCATAACATGGCAATAATGACTGTTAATAATTGTGTCTCATTAATTTGATTAACATTTAAAGGCTGAAGGAGGCTTCTCTTGGCTTGGCGCTGAAGGCAAACACAAACCCAGTGATGTTAATTGAACAAGCATCATGAGCGTGGGAAGTGTAATTAATCAGTTTTCCCTCTCGCTGTTTGTGCTTTGCTATTGTCTGCTTGTGTCAATCAATTTCATACAGCTGTTGTTACGAAAACATGTTTTTGTATTTCATTATTTATTTATTTGTTGCTGCTCAAGTCAAACCCAGAGTTGTCATGCATTTATACAACTACCACTTACTGTACTAGCAGTCCCCAGCAAACGCCTCGGATGAGCCTTGGATGAACTTGGAGTATGACGTTAAACACATGACCCTGCTCCCGTACCTGGTGTCACTGTGTCATGCTATTTTCGCCTCTCCATGTGACCGCCTGTGCTTTTTTGGACATCAAAAGGATACCCTCTGCCTTTTGAGCATAATGCTTCCCTCATGCTCCCTCGAGACCAAACAGGGAGAGATTGTTGATGAGAGAACAAAGGGCTGTTTGGAATGACATTACATTTTCAGCTGCCAGGACGCAACTTGAGAGAGGGAAAAATGGCAAACAATCAAACGTCTTTGTTTTTCCAAACAGAACATGACATTGTTAGCTGTGTTGATTTGAGTGATGTCACTGGCATGGGACAACCTGTTTATAATCCCAACACTGACCTGCCTAGGAAGCCTAGCAACAGCATAATGTGGATAGTAGGTCTATAAAATGTATGCAATATAACACACACATACACATACACATACCCTACCAAACCAAGAACTCTGGAGTTTATATCATGATGGAGTTATTACTTTTTAGTTGTGTTTGAATAGAATAGCAAATGGCTCAGTGTAACAGTTTGCTGATGTGTTGAAAACTGTGTCATTTGAGTCTCTGGAAGGTTCTAGATCCCCTCAAGCAGCAGCAGCAGTAGCCGTGCCTCCTGACAGCCCAGCACTCTCCTGTTTCTGCTGCACTCATGACTCCGGCTGTCCCCTCCAACCGTTATCGACCCAGACAGGGCGCACATACACACTGTCTCCCACAGACTTGACCTGAGCTAGTGTGCCAGCCAGCAGCAATGGCACAGATATGGCATTCTTTCTCACTATGACACTGCAGACAGATGATGCTGAGTTAGTCTATGACTGCAATTTGGGGAGGACAGTATTTTGCCTTGTGATGTTGCCTAGTACATACTGAACGCTTGTAAGTGTGTGTGTGTGTGTGCATGTGTGTGTGATAGAGAGAAAGAGGGATTCAGTAGAAAAGGAAAAAAGAAAAGCATAGACAAAGATGGAGAAGAAAAGAAAGAAAAAAAGAGATGAATTATAATAGAGAAAGGAAAAGAGAGAAAGAGGAAGAGGCGAGAGAGTTAGAGGGGTACAGTCTCTACCCATGTGTACCGAGTGAGCCCACACAGGCTGCTCAGATAATGACACTTATATAATCAGAATGATGAATGCATCAGATTCTGGCCCGCACTGCACCTCCTCCTCCTCGAAGGACCAAATGGATCAGATGAGCTAAAACAGCCTCTATCAATATGGATGGGCCACAGAGACCGCATGCGTGGCCACCTCAGCACCCATTCATCTTCAGACTGTAAACCCGTTATAGAACCCCGCAACAGGAATAGGTGGACTCTCATCTTTCAAATGAGATATTTTTGGCCCACCCAAGCATCTGACTGACTTTCGCCCACTAGTGATTTAACTGGTTACATAAAGCATGAAACTAGTGGCAAGGCATAAATCATAGCAATGCTAATAGTATGATTGCATGAGAAAACAAACAGCCATGAAACAACGGCACACTTACTTTGGGTGGGATGGTGTTGTTTGGCGGCTTAAAGGGACACCAGGGGCGGCTGCTTAACATCCAGTCCTTTGGGAGGTTCTGTTCTCCGGCAAATGTAATCAAAAAAACCTTTTTCATTCAATTACTGATGTGTCCCTCACTCACCCTTGGTCGCATTGTCTGGCTTATCCAACTCAACCTGATTAATGGGGAGGGAACAAAAAAACTGAGGACGGCTCACAAACATGCAGAGGACACTGCAGAATATCCCTAGATGACTGGTTTCTCTGTAATACAAGGCCCTTGACTGCCATAGTCCAGGGCACTCAGATACAAACCTGACTCACCATCAAGGTTCTCAATGCTCCATAAACTTGTTTCACTCTCTCACTACAACCTAAATCTAGTTGGAGAGTTTTTAGCATGTTTGAGGAAGGGCTCAAACATGAATTAATAGACAGAACATTGTTATTGCAGTAGTGGCTGTGGTAATAAACACGGCGGTTCAAACCAAGCGACTTGTGCCTCCCAAAATAGCCATGAGCCCTGTTTGGAGGAGCTATGGTAACCTGTGCCTGTTGGTGCAAACACAAACACTTCTGTTCACTTTGTCTCTGCTGGACTACTCTGACCCTGGCCTGCTGATGTGTCTATATTGGGAATTGTTATATAAAGCAACAGTATGACACGGCTGCACAAATTTACCAAAAGGGGTGCATGATCATTGCTACACAAACACATCTATGATCTGATTTTTCTCTACTCTGCACTAACCATTGATGGAGAGCCTTTTTTTTTGAGCAGTTGCCGGTTTGAAGTCATGTGGCGAAATCCTGCACCAGATAGATACCATACAAAATGAGTACATATTCAGTCAGCTCTGAGCACATTCACATTCAAACGATATTACATCATGCAATATTGAATCTCTTAGAGATTTATGCAAAATTCATTATAAACACTCCACCAAACCACTGCGGGTTTGCGTCCCCCTTTACTTCTAATTTTACATGCTTTCCTCTCTGAATGGATTACGGCCAAATTATGCTTCCACGGGAAAAGAGAAAGTGCTTTTCTAACTCACACAGAGGATTACATATGGTACCTGTCAGAATTGCAAACTGTGAGGCTTACAGACAGGTTACACCAGACCTGTTACTGAACACCACAACCCCTGGTGTCATTTTTTGGAATGTATGATCTACTCTCCTGTCTGGTGTAGCTATTGCCATTGATTATCGAGGAAAGTAGCCTAACTATTTTTGTGGAACTTGCTGCATGAACAGAATTCTTCCATTCTGCTTCAGTAGTCATACCATAGAGTAGCCTTCATTACAGTTCAAGTTAAACATCCATGATCATTTCCATGACCACTAACGTGAATTGCATATAATGAATACTCATCACATTGACTGTGCAAGTAGTAATGCTTTTCTGATGATGGTCTGTGTCTAAATTAATGGTCTGGTTCACATTGCCTGGGCCATCTGGTGGTTCCACATTAGCTATTGGATGAAGGCTTGATCTGTCTTGGATGGGACAGCTTTGAGAAGTGCAGAGGGGGCCTGGGTCGAACTGTTTCCTGTCCTTGGGTAACATTCTCACCAAGCTTATGAAGAAGACCACTTCATTTGTTAAAAAAGAAACAAGATCCATTTGGTTTGTGAAGCCAGTAGCTAGTATTTATGCCAAGAATAACTCTCAGCCATGCTAATCTGGTATTCTGTATGGTTTGACTAAAATGGTGGTGGAGACATACTGAGTTAGAATTGTTCTTTGCCCTGGCACAGGTGTCAGAGTGGCAAGAAGCACAGAAGCTGAAGGGAAAGCTGGAGAAACAGAGGGAGGAGAGGAGAAGACTGGGGCAAAGAAGGACATGTGGAAATTTGACCGAAAGAAAGAGACAGAGACAGAAAGAAAGAAAGAGAAAGAAATAGTTTCAGATTGCGGCGTTACCTGAGGCATGGATGTGAGCCTCATTACTGGGCTCGGCCTCTTTGATGTTGCGGCTCTGTGGCTCTCGAGGGGGGGGCGAGAGCCGAAACGATTCTAATTAAACAATGAAGGCAGAGATGCCCTGAAGAAAGGGGTCTTTGAGCAGCCAGTCAATGCCCCATTTAAAGTGAGAAGACTCCTCTGAATATCCAGACCAGGCAGAGGTCCAGCAGCCTCTGCCTGCAGCACCTCTCCTGACACTGAGGGGGGTGCCTCGGAAATTTAGGTTAGCCCCTTTTTTTGTGCCCAGCAAAATGTGGGCCAAATGCAGGTTAACTTCTCAGAAAAGTACCACAAAAATGAAACTGCTAACATTTTTTGGCTTTCTCTGTTGGCTTGTATACTTTTAGGTGCTTTTCTGTGGGGGAAATTCATCTCTTAGTGAACTGTTGTGGCCATTCTGCAAACAGTCCTGTGTGACATGTTTACTACACAGTGTGATATTATTAGACAATAAAACCAGTCATTCTCACGGCCACGCTTAGGGCTTCCAGAGTCCTTTGAAGTCATGTCTAGATGTCACTTGTCTGCTTTGTTCAAGGAAAGCTAAAAATAGTTTAATTTATACTCCAAATGATTGTACCTTTTTGTTGCTATTCATTTTGTTTCACTTGCCAGCAAATTACAGATATTTTTATAACTTCTAATACGTCTGCTTGGTCTATGGCTACACGATGAACCTCCTATATAGTTGTGACTGTTATACAGAAGCTGGAAAGGTTGAGATCATTTAAGTATGCAGTGCATCCTAATAGAATACAATGTGACAAAATAATGACTTTTATTGTTTATGCCTAATTTGACATCATTTCATGGTTTGAGGAGCAGAGTTGATAGGATGCTATCTAGGGACCCTGGAATGTGGTCTGTTAGAGCTTTTAGAGAATTATCTAATAGAGAAGACGCATATAGAGCACAAAGCATAGCAGCTAACCAGCTACTAACTTGATTGGCAGTGCACAGACCCCAGAAGTGTAGGGTTAGTAGAACAGTGGACTAGGGTAATTAGGATCATGGTAGTGCAGCTGCGACATTGCTACCCAAGAAGCACTTGAGCAGGGTTCAAGTCCCAAACCTGATGTTCTGAGCCCCTGTCACCTTGGATGAAAGCATCGGCTTAAGCTCTGCTCTTTTTACTTGCATTAATAGGTAATGAAGATAAGGACCATTGTCAGACAGCCCTGGGGCAGGGTTCAATACAAAAATGCAGCCCAGCGTAGAGCCCTGTCTTTCTGAAATGCTCCTCTAGGTGAAGACTACAGGGCCATTGCATGTCCTTCCCCAGACCCTGCTTGTTGCAAACTAGAGAGGCACTCAGAGTGCAGAAGTCCTCCAAGGTGAACACTAGCAGAAGTGAAAGTATACACTTTGAGCTGTCCAGGATGCTGTATGGCCTACCCAGTATGCAGTGGGTTAAACCTAGAGCAATGCAAGTCTCATGAAAACTCTCGAAAACTCATGAAAGCTTTTGTAAACTTCTACAGGTTGACGAGCAAGCAAGCAATACCAATGAACAAGCAAACAATTAGGCAGCACTGAAAACATAACCTCCTTGGCTGAGGTAAGGAAAACTCCTGGATAACTGGCTGCCACTATAGAGTGTCCTTGAAAATATCAATCATGTTTAATTATTGAAAAGCAACACAGGATAGGTTGGTTTCTGCCACAGAGGATGTCTATGAAAACCACAACGAGCTGTAAGTACTACTTTAGCATGATTGAGACACCCAATTGTGTCTAAACTTTAAAAAAAAAAATATTTGTAACTTTAAAAAAAAAAAAGGGTGCTTTTTAAACTTGAGACCGAGGAAGAGACACATGAAACAGCCTCTTGCTGTGCCTTAAACTCAATAATTCATCCAGAGATGAAGAGGGTCTAGTACACACACACAGACACACACCTATACAGTCTCTTCTCATTCCTGACGCGTTCCAGTCTCTTCTCATTGCAAGAACAACAACAAAAAAATCTCCATTAACGGACTGTAAGTTGACACAGCTTATTTTTTACACTAATATAATTGTTTGTTCTTTAAGAAGGATGATGATATCTCAGAGCTCCTGTGTGAGATGACTGAGCATTGGCTTGATGCAGACAGCACTTCTGGAGACTAGCGTACAACACAGGAGCAGAGTGGTGTGCTAATATAAACAAGGAAAGCCCAGTATACACATTACATTACCGCCAGTTTAATGTCATTAACATTAAAAGCTTTTGCGATTTTTGGTTTTCTGTTTTCAAAAAAAGTATAAAACTATTCATAGCCTTTTGAAAGCCTTTACATAATGCTTTTCTTGGTCACACGTGAGTTTTACATCTACTCTACGCCTGTATCTGATGGGAAGGAAAAGCTGATGCCAATCTTTATGTGTTCCTTTCACATCCTGTGCATGTACTTCAACTTTCAGGTTACTGATGCTGCCAAATTGCAATGCAGTCTGAATTAAAAGTGAGGGTTAACACTTGCTATGAACGCAACATTCATCAAGCATTATACACATTCATAAAGGGTTATAATGCATTCATAAAGTTTTATGACTGATTTCATAAATTTCATTTTGTACAATTTTATGACTGGGTTCATAGAAAGGGTTACCAAGTGAAATCCTAAATCCTGGTCAAACGTATTGCAATCAATCACTCCTCTCCATTCAGAGTCTCTTCACTGACTGTTTTTGATTGGATGACTGGAGTATTGCAAAACACTGGAGATGAGCTGTTTGTTTCCCATTGACAGAAACATCTACAAAAGGACAAACAACAGACAGAGGGTAGTGAGGAAAATTTTGCTGAGTTTTTAAAAAGGCTTTTGGATTATAATCTGGGCCTGAACCTTTCACTTAGGTTACGGCCAGGTCTTCTGGTGCAATGCAATCCAGGCAATCCTAAGAATGGACCAAACAAGGCCAACATTCTCCTGATCCTTAATCTCTGACAGCAAGCTAAGTCCTCTGTCCTCATCCAGCAGACAGGTGTTAAAAGTTACTCTCTCTCTCGCTCTCTCTCCCTCTATTTCCCTCTTTCTCTGTCAGACTCTCTCTCTCTCTCTCTCTTGGTCTTCTCTGTCTCTGCCTCTCTCTGTCTGAATCTGTCTAGATATCTGCGTTCCACAGCCCTGGACTGCCAGCTTGCGTGATCACATGACCACTAATCTGGCCAAAGCCTCGCCAGCTCTGACTGGCAACAGATAAGCCCGGCCTGTGATTGGGCCGTCCCTGTGACTGTGCTAGAAAAAGCCACTTGTTGACCGTCAGTCAGTCTGGCAGCCAAGCAGACGTGGGGGCAGGCAGGGAGGCAGGCTGGGACACCCCTGTCACTGGCCCGTCTCTAAGCCCCTGTGCACACACACACACACACACACACCCAAATAGACACACACACACACAGAGGAGGGGCCAGGCTCGGCAGTCTGAACCCGTTGACTGTTTGTCACCAGTGTTTGTGTAATGGGTTTATGACACACACTGTGACTCACTGGCCGTGCCATTGTAAACATTAGCCCTACAGGCAGCCTTTGGGGGATTGTGTGTGTGTGTGTGTGTGTGTGTGTGTGTGTGTGTGTGTGTGTGTGTGTGCGTTCTATTCAGTGCGAGGAGGCTTAACAGGTTTAAGTGTTTACCCAAACGACAGTCATTGCTATTCAAGCAAGGCCACAGAGATATTACCTGAGCCGGGGGTTTACATTGGTTGCCGTTGCCTGCCATCATCAGAGATAAGCACAACAGTAAAACATTCTGCCGAAGATGAAAGTAATTGGACATGTTCGTTTTGCTGTATGCTTTGTATGCCGAGCCGTCAAATAGCAATCAAATGCTATTGACTCGTACCCTCTGAAATCACCCTTGGCAAGATAAAGCCCCTTGACAAGCCCCGGTGAGAAAAGGCCTCAGCTACCCGGAGCTCGGAGTCTTTCACCACTTCACCTTATCGCTGTTTCTCCTGCACAGGAGTGCATAACTGTGGCGTGAGATTTATCACTGAGTCCCTTCCTCACCACCACCTCTCCAACAGACAGACAGACAGACAGACAGACAAACGGCTCTAACAGACAGAAAGAAAGAGAGTCAGACAAACTGGCGTGCTGATAACCAGTCTTGACTGTATCAAACTGTCCCCAAAACACTGCTTCACTCGAACGCAGCACAGGGCACTGGGCCTATCACTGCCTTCCAGATGGAAAAAACAGCTCAGTCTATGAAAGCCAGAATGGAGAGAAAGAGAGAGAGAGAGAGAGCATAAAAAAGAGTAAGAGAGATAGAGGGAGAGGAGGAAGTCTGTTTGAGCTACAGAGAGGAAAAACCTGGTGCTAGTGGGAGGGAAGAAGGGTGGGACGCTAACAGGGTGACATCAGCGTGTGGTCAGCCAGTCGAAAGCAGAACGAGAAGAATAACAGGAGATAGCCCCGTCGCCCCGAGTCATATGCCGTGGGGTGATGTTGACACGACCTTGCAGATAAGTGGACAAGCCATGAGCACGCAACCGAGTGCAGACAAAGAGGCCGGTCAGGCAGGCAGGGCACCTAGAAGGCCTGTTTGCCATTGACTGCAGTGAATGTCAGCAGTGGAGTGAGTGAATATAGAGAAACAGCATGTTCAGACTCAGAGACACAAATGTACTTTCGCTGAACAGTGGAAAGTTTATTTTTGACTTTTCTTTTTTTCTTTTCCTTTCATTGTTTTGAAAGAGAGAGGGTATTTATTTACAGACTCCTCAGGCCCAGTAATACTGGCGAAGTGAACATGATGAAGTGGCTCGATGCTGCTAGTTTGCTAAGTGTCATGCTACCCTCAAAGGATGCCCACATGACTCTCGAAAGCATCTGCACACGCTCTTGATCCATTCATGGCTGACAGGCAGGAGCGTGTCTGTGGCAGGAAGCAACAAAAATCCAGGGATTTGGGGTTCAGGTGGTGGTGGCGGCAGGGGGGGGAATTCCTGGTACAGTACGTCTGGTCTCTCTGGTGCTGCTGTCTCAGGTGCTGCCGTCTCAGGTCAAACGCTTGGGTGTTCAGATTTTCTAAAATCACGGCGCGGCAAACGCAGCGCCCACAAGCTGCCCCGTCGGGTCGCGCCAGCTCATCGTCTGTTCCAGGCACTGCGCCGCCGGCAGCGGGAGAACGCCAGCTGCACTCTGCGCTGCTGTGTTATTTGAAGTCAAGGACACGGGCGGAGACGGAAGCGAGCAACGTGGCTCGAATTCAGACTATCTGTGTGCACACCCTCCTGCCAAGGCCCCCCTGCTAGTCACATACACACACACACTACACACATGCCACACACACCTCCCCTGCTTTTCTTTTAGGTTGTAACGCCCCTCATCTCAATATTGAAAAGTCCCCCGTACTGCTATTGGCAATGGAAGTTACATGTTTATGTTTTTGTCTGACAATAAATTAATAAATGAACGGATGAAGTGAGTTTTTGCCGTAAAGGATCATGAGATGCCCTGCCCTAAGGGATTATGGGATAGGCACCCATGTGTCAGTACATGGCATGGGTAGAAAGTGGCCCCCAGTGTGGCTTGGGGTGGTCAGGCACACAATCGCAAACGTACACACACACACACACACACACACACACACACACACACACACACACACACAGCTGCTTTGTGTCTGCCCATTCACCCACCTCATTAATCCAGGCTGCAGTAGCCAGATGCCAGTGGCCAAATCTAAGTCCAAATCTATCTCTTGGATCTGGCTCTAGATCAGCTTGCGGTTCCTGCACCTGCATGGAAGACACCTTTTTTCGGCCATCTGGATTTTCATGCGAAGCGTGCGGTGTCGCTTTTAAGTTATGCCATCACTGTACTATGTGTTGCAATGAGTCATTTGATGTGTGGTCATCATGAGCAAACACAAGTGGAAGATATGCTAGGCATTGTGTCATACCTGGAGTACTGTTACACAATGAGTTATCAGTGAGCTAATTATGTTCAGTGAAAAATTCCCTTGGCTTTTGAATGCAGCTGCTGAAAGAATGTTTGAAATGAGTTTAACTGTTGCCCTTACACCACTCACTCTCGTCATAGTCACTTCACAGTTACAGCTTTTAACGGCTAAAATATGCAGGTGTACATGTTTGTCTTTAAAAAAATATAGCGTGAAAAAATTAAATTAATCTTATTGCTGCGTGATTTTATCATTCTAAGACTGAGGTTGTGGTGCCACAACCAGATTCAGCTTCAGTGCAGGTATTTAAATCTCTGCATGTCCACAGGCTGTCTAAGCAATAATGGTCCTGTCATACCAAACAAAACCTCTAAACTGACTCTTGCTTTATACTGCATGTGCATCTGAATACCTAATGATGTGATTATCCACGGTTTGTGAAAAACAAGAAAAGCTTTTGGGTTAGCATCATAGCATTTGCAGCCTTTGTGACAATAAACAGTCAGAACACTTAGAAGCATAGTACACATGAAAACATGAGTTTAAGGTCATCTTCTCCTTTTGGTTACGATCAATAGTCCTAAAGTCTATTTCTCCAGCACCGCCCCAAGTTGTTTTTCGTGAATTGAGATTACTGTGAAAAGAACATCACAACATTCTCTGAAGCTCCTACACCTACTGTTCCCATTCCCAACTGGATTACTCCAGACTGATTGCAATGTCACTTCTGACACAGGGTTTGGACTCTAGGGAGATAACAAATGATTGAAAACGGATTCAAAAGGAGTGGAGGTTTGTTTGATGTTTCTTTGGCGCTGATCAAGCTCTGGCCTGCCTCTGGGCGTGCAAACACTCAGGCTTCAGAAACTGCCGGAGCTTGCCAGTGGAAGTGGGATCACCAGCACGAGCCAATCGGTTTCAGTTCCCGAGGTCACATGACAATGAAAGCGTGGACAGGCTCATTATCCATTACTCGTCACTCTGCCATCGTCTGGGTAAACCTTGTCTGGACTCGTCCATAAACGCAAAACTGGTCAAGCCACATTTGTTGACACAACACACACACACACACACAAATGCATTGTCTGTCTTTGCCAGCACATGCGGTTTCTATCCGCAGGGCATGTTGAAGAGAGACATCCTTCATCACCGACTCCGTGGCTCCTTTGTCAAGGCCGTTTAGGGCTCTCCCAACTGAAACGGCCCTCCCGACACTCCCATGAAAATACCACTGTGCCCGAGTCATACTGTCAGGTTGTCAAGTTGCGTAACCGTGCAAACCAAGATGGCGCTGGCACAGTTAAAGGAGGTCAAAGTGCAGCAGTAATACTTTCAAGGCTCTGAGGTAACACTTCAGCATTTGGTGAGGACACTTTTCAATGGGTTGAAGAAAACAACAAATAAGCAACCAGCTCAGGAGGAACTTTCTAGAAAACAAAGACAGTTTAGCGTGATAAAAAATGCTAGCTATATTTTGCTGTCAGTTTTGTTTTGATGGAGTGCCAAAAAGCAGTGAATTCATCTCGCTATTGTCTAGGGAGAAAAAGCATAAAACAATGACAGGCACACACAAAAAAAGGCAGACTTCCTGAGAGTGCCACTAACAGTCTTTCAAACAGAAGGAAACCCAAGCAGGCTTTCTGCTGACAGTGACTGTGTAACTGAAATATGCGCGGCCTTGGCAGCGCCTCGCAGGAAAGAGGACTCGGTGAGAACTGGCATGCTGACACTTTCACACAAAGGCACACATTCACGAGGTGCCTGCAGCATGCCGCCATTTGTTTTTCTTTCTGTCTTCCTTTTTTTCTCTCTCTTTTTTTTGACCACGTGTGATCACACCCACTATTGTTAAAGCAAATTCCACAACTGACAGATATCAGGTCAGTGAGGTGCTGCTTCACTTCGTAGTTATTTTTGACAGCAGTATGAGTCATTAGCGTCGGATGTAAGACTGAAAGTTGGTGCAACATGCCTGATGTTAAGCATGTTGTCATGCCAAGGACTGGAGGATTCATCATCCTTTGAATGTTCTCTCACTTGACTCATTGTTTTTTTATATATTATTAGCTTTTTTAGATGGATGGAACCATGAATAACATGTTTTGGAACAAATGTCAAAGCTTTGTTAACAATGAGCAATTGTAGATTGTTACCAAAGCATTAATCTGGGTGATTTGTGGGTCAGCAAACAATTTTTTTTTTCTTTTTTTGTTTCTTGTATCACAACAACAGCAGGCATACGAAACCGCAGAAGAATGTAAAAGCATCAAGAAAAAAGGGGAAGTCTGAGGAGGAAGGATATTTGGCAGTGTATCTGGCAACCCTGAACGTCAACTACCACTTCCCTCCCTGCAGTCATATGACAGTGTTGTTAGCAGCGCATTTGTCATGCTGCGGTTTTGTAACTGACTCTCCCGCCCCGCCACCACCAAGAGTTCCTGAGGTTGTAGTAACAGTAACACATGGGGTGCTGTGCAGCAGAAAGCAACACAACACAACGCAATGCACATGCTCCTGATTAGCCTGTGGCCTAGACAGCGCAGAGAGAGAGAAAAAAAAGCGGAAGGCAGACAAAAGCCATTTACTTCACTGTGCATGTGTGTTTACCCATAACAGAGCTATCGATTTGTAATTGCATGTGTTTGTGCTTTTGTTTTGTGTTGTTGTGTTGTGGTGGTGTTCCCCACATGTTTGTTATTTATCGCAGAGTGGGGAGATGCAGAGGGTGCCTAGACCCCGACTTATTCTCTCTCTCTCTCTCTCTCTCTCTCTCTCTCTCTCTCTCTCTCTCTCTCTCTCTCTCTCTCTCTATCTCTCGCTCAGAGGATTATATACAGCTTTGACTTGGA
>JAVQKI010411319.1:0-12316 GCA_036025975.1 Nematalosa erebi | reverse complement strand
TAAGTGCTGATTGAAAAATTCTTTTCCCCATGATTCAGCCACTACATATATTTTAAATAAATAACTTTTGTTTTGTAAAGACACTTGTTTAAAGAGTACATACATCCTCTCAATGACATTGATAAATGTTGTCTCTCTCCTTTGTACTAGCCCACCTGTTGTTTTACACAGAGGGATTCTGTCCATTGGTTGAATTATTCCTACATTTGATGATGCTAATCTCGCCTCTGAAATGACATTCATGTGATCCTTTAAAGATGGACCACACCTTGACATCTAAATGAAACCACCAATTTTCTACAAATTTAGTAAGACACTAAATTCTTTTTTTTCAAATTTGATTCCACTACCTCTTCCAAACACACACAGTTCTATGCCAACCCGTTGTTTGCAACTCATGACAGACTAGATTTGTGTCTCTTGGACATTGTCTTTTGAGCTGGCCTGGATTAGTAAAGGTTCATGCGCAGAAGTATGCAAGGAGCTGATGGTGGGGCCATGGTTATAAGGAGTCTTATAGGAATTGTAATGATTGTAGTGGTCATGGCCCAGTGGAGGCAGAGTCAGATGGTTCTCTAAGGAGGGGATCCCTGTCAGCTCCTCATCAACATTTATGATTTCTATGGTTTGAGTGGGGCCATCGGGATCCTGCAGGTGATGCTGCTTCCGCATCTTATAGAAGATGATAAGCATGACCGCAGCCATGAGTGTGATCGCTACAAAGCAGCCAATGATGATCTTGGTAGTCTTCATTACCTCATCAAGCCCATCGACACTCTCAGCGTCGATGTCCGTTACAGGGATTGTGTAGGCTCTCTCCGTAGCAACGGGAGTCCCCCTGGTTGTGGAGGACGAAGCCCAGCTGTTGGCTGGCTGTACGGGGGTCCTGCCCTCATCAATCGACTCGATGGTTTCGACAGTGACTGTGGTGAAGTAGGTGACGCCGCTGTTTTCTATGGACGTCACATTCAAAAATGCCGAGGCAGAGGTGTTGCCTGCCATGTTGACAACTGTACATGTATACCTCCCAATGTCCCCCATTGAAACGTTGGAAAAGACCAGTGTCCCATCGTTGAGAACGGAGATTCTCGAGGGGACAACCCCAACATTTATTATGGAGCCGTTAGGTGTCTGCCAGGTGATTGAGGTCCATGTGTTTGTTCCACATCTGAGTTCGGCAGACATCCCCTCTGTTACATTAAGGTCTGATGGGGGCTCAGCTATAATAGGAGCATGACACTGAAAATAGCTCTGGTCAAGGTCTCCGATGTATCGTCCTCTGTAGTTAGTAGGTGAGTAGCAGCGGGCACAGCAGCTAACATTAGCCGGCGCTACCTCCTTCAGCCACCAGCTAAGCCAAAGTATATCGCAGTTGCAGTTCCAGGGATTGTGGTGTAAGTGCACCCTTTCTAAGCGTTGCAGGGGATTGAAGAGCTCGTGTGGGAGGAGGGTGAGGTTATTGTGGGCCAGGTTGAGCTCGATCAGCGACTGCAGGTCGTCAAAAGTGTTCCTCTCGATAGTCTGGATCTGAGCGTGCATCATCCATAGCCGCTTGAGGTTGGTCAGCCCCCGGAATGAGCCAGGCTGGAGCACAGAGAGCTGGTTACCCGACAGCTCCAGCTCCTCCAGCCGCTCAAGGGGTACAGTATTGGGGATCTCCTTGAGGTTACACATTCCAAGGTTGAGATAGCGAAGATTACTCAAGCCTTTGAAAGCCGCCTGGGAGACGTAGGAGAGCCGCTTGAGCTCGCCCAGGTCGAGCCTCTGCAGAGAGGGGAGCCGGTTGAAGGCGTATGCATGGATGCTCTCAATGGGGTTGTTCCTCAGCCACAGCTCCTTCAGCTTGGACAGGTACTCGAAGGCTGCATTGGGAATGGTAGTAAGGCGATTGTCGAAAAGCTCCAACGTGTTGAGACTGGCGAGTCCATTAAACGCTCCAATCTCGATGCTGCGGATATGGTTCTTGCTGAGCTGCAGGACCTCGAGGTGCCGCAAGTGCTTGAAACTGTCAACTTTGATGACCTGGATGAGATTGTCCTGGAGGTTCAGGTAATGTGTGTTTGTGGATATGCCATCGGGCACGTCCCGCAGTCCTCGGCGTGTGCAGATGACCTTGCTGAACTGGTTGCTGCAGGAGCACACCGACGGGCACGTCTGAGCCCTGACCAACCCAGCCACCACCAACAGCTGGAGAAACAGTAGCAGCACGAAGAGGGGATCAGACACGGCTCCTTTCCATCTAGGACCTCTCATCATCTGCTTCCAATGGTAAGAGGTCATCTTGTTCAACATTCATAATTTATCAGCTGCTGTTCCTCTCTCTCCAAATCCCTGGAACTGGACGGTCTAAAAAAACAAAGAAAAAAGGGTTAATAGGTTATGGAATGCACAATCATTTTTAACATTACTACTGTAGGCAATCTAGGCAAACCTCAATTTATGGAAACTTTTGTTATCATTTTTCATGGTTCAGAGAGTAAGCATGTTATAACTAATGATAATTTTGCACTGTAACCGCACTTCAATTAAATCATTATCCACATCAGGGGAAGAACACCATTTTATTCTTGCATCCACCCAGGCCAAGACCTTATAGTCAGAAGCAGAGGCACATACAGTACAACCATATCCTATTAGACAGAGGCACATCCAACAACATCCGTCCCTTTGTTCAAGACAAATGTGGTTTCATATCCGGATGTTTCTCACAGCACACATTCCTCTTCTAACCGCACATGAATTGTGATTAGGTAGCGTGCTGCGAGAGAGCCTGCTCTTGACACTCCACATTGGGAAACACTGAGATCAAATACATGCTGTTAAGTACAACCAGCCCTACCACAAAAAAAAGGATGAACAGCAGAGTGCTCCCCCTCAGTGATGGATATTTACACGTCATGCCTTGCAGTTAACATCAGGCCATAAAGACTGGCGCTTTGTGTGCAATTCCATGGTATGTTCCCCCAGAGAGGAAGTGTGTGGTCTCACAGGTGTTGTTTTTAAACCCATTAACGGCAGATTAAATGAGAGCCTTTGGCCAGAGCAGATATTCCGCTCAGATGGATATTCCACCAAATCAGATAAGACTGCACCCAGTAAATCTAAAGGAGAACTTACTGCGGTAAAAATAGCAGCACCATGAATTTATGTTGATTTAATCTTACAACTGGATGGATGGGAGTTTGCATTTGTTCAGTCTGTTCAGGTCAAAATCCTTGACACTCTCTCAACTTCAAGCATTTATCTAAATCAACATGCCAATGCTTTTACTGCAATGAATGTGGAAATGCTATTATCACTTATCACTGTTAAAATGGGGGACTAGGTCTTTCATACTGTGATTACATCTACTGAGGTAGTGACAGTTCACAATAAAATACTGGTGTTGTAATAAAGGCGTGGGGAATAGATAATGGGACAGAGACTGATGTCCAAAAGTTGACCCAGTTGAAAATGACAAGTTGCACACCCTAAAACAAAAGCTGAAACCAGCGTACTCTCAGAGCAGGTGCACAGGCTCAGATGGCAGGTGCAAAAAGTTTTAAAATACAATAGAAAAACACACAAAAAGGCTCCCTACAGGTCTATGCGATACAAAAAACACTCTCAGGTCATACTGACATTGAAATCGTGTCACAACCACAAAAAGCCTATAGATAATCTCTCAGAATGCACCGTGCATAGGGCCAAATCAAGCTCCCACTTATATATAGTGGAATGATTTAATCAGAAGCTTTAATTGAAAATGTGTTTGCGAGAGGTGCATTATAGATATAAATTGCAGGGCTATTGAAAATGAGTGATGTTGGAGAGGGAGATTAAATGGGGGACTCATTTCCCCGTATGTTGTAGAAGAGTTACTCAAACACTGGTGTTGAAATAGTTTTAACGCACTAGCATACGCTTCCCCCATTACTGTAATGAAACAATCAGATGGAATAGCAGCGAGCCTTTCTCGCGACACCTGTTTCGGCCTCAGCAGGTGTGTTGAAATGTAGGGGGCTCCTAAGCTCAAGCCAAGCACTCCTATCAGTGGTGTTAAATACTGTGGCACCATCTAAACACCAGACAAACACACAGCATGGTCACGGGCACTCAGAGACAAAAAAATTATACATGGCCAAAGCACAAGCACACAAGAAGCAGATTAATGAGAATGGGACCATTTGCACTGTGCACTGTGACATTACATTTGTCATGTATTTAAAGTCCTGATTACACCTGCATAATCTTAATGACACTGGACATCTTCACACAACAATGGCAGCCATTTCAGTATTTAAAATGTGATCAAATACACAGAATCCTCTTTGTCAGAGTCATTTGGATTACAAGAACCAATGAATGTACCAAAAAAAAAATAAACACGACAGCTTTGACCGTAGAATTTGCTTGAAAGCTGTAAGTGCGGTAACCTTACACAGAACAAAGCTGCTGAGGATTACACTGAACAAAAACAGCTTAGACCTCTGGACTAAGGACACACAGACACTGCATATAAGGTCAATATACTGCCTGAGCGTGCCTCATAAAATGATTACCCACTTTCTGCCGCTCAATTTCCACAGCCATAACAAACAAATACTGAGAATGTTACAATAAATGAAAGCTGAGAACTGAGGAGAAGACTGTTTTAAGGGGAAGGTCATGGACATTGCAATAAACCTGTCTGTTAAATCTGTGTTGACGTGTACTTATTGCACATTACTGCAGTGCTGACAGTGAGTTTGAGCTGAGGCAAATGGTGTGAAAGCTTGGTAATGAAAGGTGTTTTCCACAAATTTTTGGCCCTCCTCGCTCCCCATTTTTATTCATTCTTTGGGAATTGCTAATAATAAAGTACAAAAAAATCACAGCCAGGCCCAATCTGTGACAGACAGCCAGGGAATCTGGGCTGGGCTTTTCATAGGACTGGGCTCATATTTGGTGGCAAAACCTTGCACTTCACCACTTCAGCATTTCCTCCATGACCTGGTCTGTTAGACCAAACCTACAGTACAAGCTCCAAAAGAAGTATGATTCACCCTCAAGTAAACTCTTAAAGAGCTTATTTTTCTTTTTTTTTTCTTACACCGTTGCTTACTTGCAGAGGGAACCAATACATTTGATGCGTTAAATCCCTTTCAGAGTTTAAGTCAGTGCAATCCACCCTTGCTATGGTGGAAGACTGAGCCTATACTGTACCCCTCTCTCAGAATTTCCTTTCAGAAAAACAGCATAAATATTGTCCAATAATTCATGCCAGCCAGTTTGGGTTTTGCATTCAAATCTAAATGCCCAATACACATAAAACAACATAGTCATTTAATGGATCTACAGCAAGCAACTTTTAAACTACTGATTTTAATAAAAGGGTAACTTGCACTGAATGTTTTTAATAACACTTTTTCATCCATTTTCCCATACACAGACTAAGCCTCGTCCTAGACAGCTTAATTTGCTAAAGCAAGCCCTTTTTACCTTTTTATTTATTTATTTGCCTTGTTTTGCTTTTCTGTGACATCAGTGGCAGTGTTGCCTGGTAATTAAACCAGCCCCTCATTCTCCACTTCGTTTTGTACAGAGGGTCTGGACATTCGGTAGTGAGATTCGATTGCTTGGAGGAGGTGCTTAAGTTTAAAAAGATTGCATCAGCCCTTGAGTGATGTGGATATGATTAGATAGGTTAAAATTCCTTCTGAGACAACAACCTCAATGGGATCAAATCCAGACTAGCACTGTAGGGAGAGGATGATGGAGCGGAAGTGCGTAGGAATGCATGGCCAGACTAGTGGCAGTCCATCTCTCAGTGAATACACATGAGTCAGAGATGGCATGAATGTGTACATCCCTGTTCTAGTTATGGTCTGTGGCAGCTCTCCCATGGCAGCCACAGAACATAGAGACTGACACCCACACTAATTCCAATCCTGTGATTGTGACATAAAAATATACGGCGAGGCTGCTGAGGGTTCTCACTATTTGAACCCGGTGTGTGGTGTCCATGCTAGCGTCTGCACCACAGGCTGAAATGAGGGAGGCGGGCTTTGATGAACGCACATAAAAGCACTGTGTAAGGAACACTTTGTCTTTCATAATGTTTAACTTCTTACAAAACACACTGAGCGGCGATGGGTGTTTAAGGTACATCATTAGAGTGGTGGGGCTTAAATGTGGCATGGCTCCTCAGTGCCTGTCAGAGGGAAATGCATAGGTTTCAAAGCTTTTCTCGTCTCCTTACTACAGTGGGGAGTGTGCGGGGGCGGAACATATTTTTATTTAATGGAACTTAAGAGGAGGGGGATCAGGACTATGCCTTCTGTGTTTTGCATTTCTTCCCCTTCACTTTCTTGTCAAAGCGAAATACGTACAGTACTGCTGCACCATAATCACACACAACATTGTAGGTACAGTATTAAGCAATAAAAATATTGCTTTCTATAGGTGATTTAAACGGTTTCATTTTGCATTTTCATCACTTCTACTGTTAAAGTAATGAGGCAGGGCAGTTAAGGAGGACGAGAGTCTACTATTCATCTAAAAGTCTAACTCTATAAGAACAAACATTAGTAAACATTAAAAGACCTCTTCTAAATACAGCTAGATGTTTTCATAATGGTGCTGTGTGTCCTACTTTACACAACTGTAATTTTATACACAGTGACAGTAATGTAAGAGCAAAACATGAAATACGCTTAAGGCCACTAATCATTTAATGCAGTCAGTTCTATAATAGATTGGCTATGGTGCGGGAACACTGCACCAAATTACTGTATTACAAGACTGAGGTACAGTACAGGTCACAATTGCCGGTGAAAATATGTAAACAAAACAACAAAAAGGTCGAAAAGGTTTTTTATGTCTTCAGTACAGCATTCTTTAAGGCCCTGTGTCCTGACTGCACACCCCTACCTTCACCACTGCCCTAAGACGTAATTAGGCTCAGGTGGTGGCTAATGGCCTAATCATGTATGTGGAAGGTTGGAGGCCCAGAGGGATGGAGCGGCTGTGGGAGGATCCCGTCAGCGACCCGAAAACAGGACAGGAGACTGAATCCGTCTTAACAGACCAATTTTAAAATGTGCTTGGTTGGGCTACAGAAGCTGTAGGCCTGTTCGTGTCGAGCAGGTATTGTTATGCATTCAGAGAGCTAACCATTGCCTTTTCCTCATCAAAGAATGTCGGTTGACCACAGACAGTTGTGATTCTTGCATGTGGTTTTGAACAAAGGGCAGCAATATGTGTTCAATCTCAACCTAGCTTAGAAATTCTGAATGGGTTCCCCCTCACATTTGATCTTGCTGGCAACTGAATGAAAAGCACATCACTGATTCACATCTTTGATAAATAAATTACTGGAAAATCTGTTGCAATGTATTCTTAGTATTTTTCAAAGGGGTTGACGAAGAGTCTAAAATCTAATGTATACCCTTAGTCAACAGAAATGCATAGCAGGTTGCCTAGACAATAAAAAATCTAAGACCTATGTTTTCAAAATGCTATGAAGGGAGCTACTGTATATTCTTAATGCAAACAAACACAAATTTGAATATCCATTACCAATATTTTTTTTTTCAATTTAAAGGCCAAATCAGGCTTGCAAATAATACATTTAAAATATACACTCTCCTTGGTTTCAATGTTGCTAAACAGCTAAACAAAATATAAAAAATCTCCTGCCCACACATTTATATAAGCACAATAATCACATTAACGCCTTCACTTCATTATGCTGTGCAGCATGGCCATTTAACAAAGGTATTTTTATACCACAATAAGAACTCACTGAGAATATCTACTAGGGCTGAGACATCAGAATTGGTCTACAGAAAGAACACCTTTACTTTGCAATGAACAATGAAGTAAATGGTGGGCCTCTTCCCTGGAGAATATGCCTGTCACAGATCAACACTGTGTGAAACTCTGGGAACAATTTTACTTAAACATGAACACACACACACACACACACACACACACACACACACACACACACACACACACACACACACACACAGACAGAGAGAGAAAGACATGCGCGCACACGCACACACACACACACACACACACACACACAGAGAAAGAGAGCCACGTGCGCACACACACACACACACACACACACACACACACACACACACATTTCCTAAAATATACACTAGGCCACACCACATCTAATCACTTTAAAAAGCAGGGCCCTGAAAAATATACTTTTAGTTCACTGCATCAGTGTAAAGAAAAATCATTCACAGAGCTCATCCTTCATATCACCATAGCAGCCAAAACTGGGACTCAGAAAGTGACACGCTGACATGCCTAAAAAAGGAGACACAGCACATCTCAAAGCCGCAAGTAGATTGAAGTGCAGTGCTCTGGCACTAGCTCCCTCCTTCATTTTAATAACACATAAACAAGCATAGAGAGAGAGAGACAGACAGACAGACACACACACACACACACACACACACATATCCATGCATCCATATTTAAACAGAAATAATATACCAGTTGTTTTTCGTTGTACACACAATAACAGTATGGCTACCGAGCTTCAACTTTGCAATTTAATATTCTTCTGCGCTGCGTTGGTGTATGGATATAAGAGTGATCTGGAGCACGGTGTCGGACATGACTACAGATACACTATCTTTGTGAACAGCAGTGTGTATTTTTGTTTATTTTTCATTTACTTGTCAACAAACCTTTTTTGATCTTTGATTTCACTCGACTGGCCGGTGGAGATTGACAGGAGTCGGACCGGGTCATTCAGTCTTAATAGAACAGCCCCATGTGAGAGAAGCCTTTTTAAGACACTGCCTGCAGCCTAGCTCACTGACTCAATGCCACAGACTTCTCAGTCGTTTATTTTTTCCGTATATAAAACTTTACTGCTGCATTATACCTGGCTCTGGCTCCACAGTCTCATTGCTCTTGTTTTTTCAACAGTTAAAACCAAGGACATATTCAGGTTGCACCTCTTTATCATGTTATCTTGCCTGAATACTAAATGCTCTGCAGGCTTAAGTGGGAATGGCTCACTCTTACCCTTGAACTGCACACACAAACACACACACACACAGACAGACAGACACAGACACACACACACACACACACACACACACACACACACACAGGCGTGCGCACACAGGGAGCAGAGCCACAATCAAGTGCCATGAGAAGAAATGAATCGACGTTGAGGGATTGCTCATCGTCTGACCAAGCCCTTCTTCCCCAACCACTGAGAGGCCAGCACAGGACCGATGATGAAAGTAAAGCAGAGGGAACACGTACATAAATAATATATACAGAAATATTTGTATAATGTGGGTGTGACAGAGAGAGGGGGAGAAAGCAAGAGAGACAGACAGAGACACCGAGAGAAAGAAGAGAGAGAGATCGAAAGAGAGGGAGGAAGACAGAGGAAGAGCAAGAGGGAGGGGAGAGAGGAAAAAAAGGGAAGCAGCTTTGGCACACTGCATTAATAGTCGGAGCACATAGAGCATGGAGGCACATTCATTATTCAGCAGCTAAGTCACCATGTATAGTAATTAAACACAAAATCACAGCTGGAAATAGAGGTCGCTATTATAGGTAAAATCTAGATTGTGCTGGCATGGTGCTCTCAGTTGGCAGATTCAACAAGTCTCCATTTGAGCAGGCAGATGATTCCGGATCATAGTTATTGCAGAGTGGCATTTTAAAAGAAAATGTTTCCTAAGCTGACAAACAATGTGTGAAGGAGATGGGGACTGAAGCAACACAATATCAACATCCAAACACCCAACATGCCAAAGAATGGAGAGAAAGAGAGAGAGGGGAAGAGAGAGATACAGAGAGGGGAAGAGGGAGGAAGGAGAAATGGATCCCCATGCATGGGCGCAAATGCTGGAGCAACAGCTCACAAGGCTCTCATCCCCTGAATACAGATTGCATTACACAGGCAATCCTCTCAAAGAGCCTTTGGTGCTGGAGGTGCACGCTGACATGGCAGGGCCGCGGAAAAGACAATATGACCCACAGCGACGCAGCCTGTCCTGCAATTAATAAGGTTGGGGGGTGTGAGGGTTGCTGGGGAGATCCCGTATCAGCAGTCGCGCCTGAATATGTCTGTAGGTCAAGTCGGCACGACAGTGGTGGGGCTCATTGTCGCATGCATGCATTAGCCATTTGCATGCAGAGGAGCTGGAGGGGAGAGAAACGCTGTAAGCGAGGCCCTGACAGTGGACGATAAATCTCCCCGAGCTGACCCAGGCTGGGTTTTTGGGCTGTGTAGGATGAGATGGCCCCGGGCTTGATTAATTGAGAGACGTATGGAATGCCCTCGTTTGTTTATGCTCCCATCAGTTGGGAGATAATCCTCTAGGACATGCTGATTCCATTTACGGGAATGAGCGGTGACTGAGCTGCCGCCACAACCCACCCATTCATCATGAAGGTGCATCCACCGGTTTACACACGCACGCACGCACGCACACAAACACACACACAGACACTCTGGGCTCCTGAGTTACGGCACCCGGCCTCGTCATACCCTGCCTGACACCGTTACGAGTTCATATGAAGACACACATTATGTGTCTTAAACGCTCTGAGACCGGAGTTCACAGATGAGGCGCTTAGGAATCCAAACTCAGACAAGAGGGGAGAGTCTGTGGAATTATAATCAGTTAGCCAGGGCAGTTTTGTTTTCCTGCTTAAAATGATAATCTCACTGTAGCCATGCAGTCCTCCCTAGTAATTAGTATTGACTGCGTGGGGCAAGGACAATTGAAACACTCAGTAGCGAGCAATCCAGCACACATAAATTCAGTGCATCTTGAGCTTTTGAGTGGATTGTGTCTCGGAGGAGGACACAGCATGCCCCCATCCATCCTGTTAGCTTAAATTTATGCTTTGCAACAGACAGGAGCTGTTGAGCATCAGTCCACTGTGTGATGAAATCAGATTGTATTAAGGTGCTAAAAATATGTTCTCGGACCTTGGCTGACCACGTGGGCAAATTGGTTTGTGCAGGCTGTGATACAATAATTGTTAATGTCAATACATGGTTGCTCATTTTAAATGTGCAATATGGCACAGCAGGTTAATGTCAGCCTGCTGAGTTCCTATCATTGTTTTATAGCACAATCTGGTTCATGTTCTTATTTTCTGTGTCATAGATATGTGGGTTTATAAATGACTACATCTCAACCGAGCTAAAGGCATGGTTTAACTCTATAAAGCTGTTTAAAAAAAAAAAAAAAAAAACTCGACACTGCAGTAAGCTCACTAGCTCCCCACTTGTCACATACATGTGCTTACAGACGTGGAAAAAAATGTCCAGCAAAGCAGAATTCTTGTCAACGCTTTTGACGCTTTGATTCATCCATCTCCATTGATGTTGGGTCTGGACACAAATCCAAATTGAGACCAAGCTGTATTAATTACAACTGGGACAAGTACACATCTCTTCTCTAATCTCTCAGTGTTTTATTGCCCTCATTAATATTACAGAATGTACCATTTGGATCATCAATTTGATATGGCTGTGAAGTGTGGGGAGGCGGGGGGGTGTTAATAAATGTTTAGCTCAAAGGCTGCTTGGGGTCCTGTGGTTTAATACTTTATGCTCAGACACATCTTGGCCAACATTGACACCACCCACAAATGCTGTAACAAAATCTTGCACACAAATGCTATAAAATAATTATTTCCGAGGACAATGCAAACTTTGACTCCATAATAAACTTGTTTTTCTTTAACCTGATCTATTAAATCTACACCTAGATGTGCGTCTTCTCACCCCCGTTTCAAGCAGTCTGGCACTACTCCAGTCTGCCAGATGCCCCTCAGACAGGGTATTCCAGATTGTCAGTGCATGGCGTCAGACATCTGCTGCAGGACTAAACTGCTGTAGCACATTTATGCTTTCAGTTCATCTGCTGTCTCTTGGGCAATGTTCCATTTCCCAACATTCAAATCTATCTGTTGGTTTCTATTTCCTAAAATGGCAAACACGGTTTGAAAATGACAATGACAAAAAGGGCTAATAATTTCGCTTGAGTGAAATAATCTATCCCTTTCTGAATGCCAGTCCCCCAATTACTGACAGCACCACTCTCATTTGAACCTTTTTAGCGTCAATCCCATATTTCAAATAAGAGAAAACTGACAAAAAACCTAATGGTCAAACTAGTATTGCAAATAGACAATATTTTGACTAAAGGAACGTCCTACTCTAGAAGTTTAGAGGATCTGCTCTGTCACTGTTCCTCTGCTTTATCACTGATCATACTTAAAAACACATTAACATTTTCTATTTCTGAGATAGTATGTTTTAAGGTAATTAGCGATGCATTCATTC
>JAVQKI010411248.1:7500-20570 GCA_036025975.1 Nematalosa erebi | reverse complement strand
ACGTAGAAAACACCATAATGTCTTATAATAAAGTATTTAGTACAAGTTAATAGTATTTTCCCACTTGAGTTGAAAATATAATTTGGAGCTACGCGTACCTGTTTGGACAGATAAATGGCTCGTTTTACGTTCAATAGTTGCCTTTTGGTTTTTCCATATGTGGATACATTATTATACAGTACATTTCAGAGAACAAAAAAATGCATTTTTTTCAAGACATTCTATTTTTGTAGTGCAGTAAAGACGGAGCATGGCGTCAGTATCTACTGGTATCTGTTGGCTTTGGATGTGAAATACATCAGATGGAGGCTGAAGTTTTTGGAAATGGTTGGAGGTGGCCGAAGATGATGCATTTATTGGTAGGGTTGATGTGCTGACACTCCCAGGGCCAAGCATTTGATTTGCAGATGCATATTACACTGCCCAAAAAGTGCATTGTAGCTTTTTTTTTATATATATATATATATATATTTATATATATACCATTCATTTGTTTTCTCCTCACTCTTATTATTCTTGTATATATGTTGCCACTGACTGGTGAAAATACTATTCACGAATGTCTGTACCGTAGTTGGAAAGCACTTCTGTTAACTTGTCCCAAGAACCATCGGCAGATCTGACTGCGGGGGCGAAGGCCCCTTTGTGACCTACGTTCTTAGGCACAGTTTTAATGAACAAGGCACCTCTAGCAGTTTAAGCATCAACACTGTTCTGTGGATTAAGCAGTTATTATTTCACATGGCAGCATTCAGACATCACCGTTATTTTTTTTTGTTTTGTTTTTTCATCTTGCACTTCATCACACTGGAAATGACTCCATTAAATTAATTTCCATTGGATTACATTTTTGTTATTATTTTCGTCTTCATTTTCTTTTTTCTTCTGCTTCTTGCAATGTACAATACGATTCGCTCATTTCAGACAACATTCAAAATGGAATCATGAAAATGTGCTTTTTTTTCTCATAAATAAAATAATTTGTACATTCAGAACAAGGAACACTCATGTGGACCGGATGAATCCATTTTCCAGAGCTCAGTTCTTAGCACACACCTTGGACGAGCTACATGACCGACGACAGACACAAGAGTGACAGAACAAAAGGCAAACCTTTTTTTTAAAAAATAAATAACATTAAGAGCTCTTGCTGAAAGCAGAGGTAATACAATAAAAAATAAAAACTCATCATATATATATATAATTTGTATTGTTTTCACTAGCTAGTGCCACCTGAGTATATCTTTTAGTTAGCTGGGCTGACTCCTGGTCCATTCTGGGAGTAGGCGGTGGAATGTTGAAAGACTAGGGCGGGCGGGGGCAAGAGTGTGGGCTGCTGGGGAGGGGTAAGTGTTTGCTAGAGTAGTGACGGGAGGAGAAGCCAAGCTGACAGTGAGTGTGTGTGTGTGTGTGTGAGCGAGAGAGAGAGAGAGAGTGTACAGAATTTGTGTGTGTGTGTGTGTGTGTGAGAGAGTGTACTGTATGTATCTGTGTGTGTATGTCTATGTGGGTGGGTGTGGGTGTGGGTGTGTAAGCATTTGAATATTCAAGGGAAATATGGAGATGGTGCATGTCAATGGATGCAAGCATATTACTGCAGGTGAGGGCTTATATGCGTGAAAGTGTGAGCCAGTGTTTATCTGTGTGTGTGTGTGTGTGCGCGTTTGTGAGGGAGAAGATGGACGGGAGGGCTAGCACTTCTCCCTCTGTGTGCTCAGTCAGTGCTTATGACAACATCTTCCTCATCCTCCTCTTCCTCCTCCTTCTTCTCCTCTTCGTCCTCCCTCCCCGCCTCTCGGCCCACGCTGGGGTCACGCCATCAGGTGACGCTCAGCTGAGCAAAGCCGATCAGTTTCACCTCGTCTGGGATCTCGGTGCTGTCACAGCCAGAAGCCTGCCCGAGGAGACAGCAGGGTGAGAATGCAGCAGAGAAACATACGCATGCACACACACACACACACACACACACACACACAGGCGCACACACACACACACACACACACACACACACACATACTACCACGCACCTACAAACAAACACAGCCACACACACATACATACCTACCACCATGCACCTACAAAGACACACACACACACACACACACACACACACCCACTTGCTCTGTCTGAATAGACTACAGGCCACATCTGACTCAGACAGCTTCTGCCTAAGCGCCGGCTGCTGGCCCGGAGACAGCCACTGCCCACATAATTACACTTCAACATCTGGGCCGAGGCCTCCCACACGCGCCTCAGCGAATGCCCGCCTTCCCGCCTGCCTGCCTACCCCGGCCTGTCTCAGCCCGGCCCTGCGCCAGAAGAAACGTTGCCAGCTCAGGGATTAGCACTTATTTTTAGACGGGCCGCTGTGTGAGACACAAGGACTTCACATCTTAAGAGCCAGCTACCATCAAGATGGGGGAAAAAGGAAAAAAAAAAATAACAACATCAAAAAAACTATAAGTGTCTTCTGATAGGGGTCACAACACAACATTAAACTCTGAGAAACCCTTTAGAACCTTCACAGCTAAGACTATCTGACAAACACATGCTAAAGAGTGCCCCCCCACACACACACACACACCCTCCGTTTTCTGCATTCCTGTCTAGACTGAAGACACCCAATACGCGAAGGAACAATATATTAGGCTCATATTGTGGCAGAGCCCCATTTCATTCACGGATTGTGGAGAAGGAGGGCGGAGTGGGCCATGATAAAAGGAGATAAATGAATGCGTAATGGCTTGTGCTCCCTGGCAGGCCACAGAGACAGAGAGAGAGAGAGAGAGACACCCCGCCATGGGGAAGCGCGGAGCTGAAAATGGGCTGCTTGGCGTTTGGCAAAGGCCTGGCTTTTTCTTTTTTTTTTTTTTTTGCCCTCTCCCTCTTCTTCTTCTGCCTCAGATGGGGAAGCCTGCTTTGTGAAAATCGCTGATGCACTGTGCTTTTTATCTCGGCTTGAAATGTTCTATCCCCGTTTTTTCATGTTTTCTGAACCCGTTTTTCCCCTTCTTCCATTTGGTTCAGAATTGGACTCCGACGTGAAAGTTGGAATTGGCTCTGGCCTGAGCTCATCCAAGTGTATAATAATGTCTGTAACGAACATGCTGCGGTCAGTCGAGGCCCTTTTTTTTTTGGTCTGCAAAAGTCCGCAAAAGTTCACCAAAGTACACTTTTTTCCACCCTGAGATCTCCAGCAACTGCCGCCAGCACCCATAACTCCCCACCTCCCTGACACGCACACACACACACACACAGCCCTTGCACAGATTTAATGAAACACCACTTTCATTTCATTGGCATGGGTTTCAATGGGGACCGAGGGCTCTCTCCACCCCGCATCTAAACCCCCCACCTAAAACGGTGGTCCCTGCAAAGTCCTGTGAGGAGGCCTTATTACTGATAACACCCATTCAGATCAGCTGGAGTAGTTCCCTCAGAGCCGATCGATGTCTCTCTCTCTCTCTCCCTCTCTCTTTCCTTCTTGCCTCTGTTCCTCTCACACTCTCTCTCTCTCTCTCTCTATCTTTCCTATCTTTGTCACCGTCAGTGTCTACTACTGTGTCCTTTTCGCTCCCTGTCTTCACCCTTGTGTATTCATCTCCCTGCTCTGCCCCCCAACTCCCTCATCTGCTCTCTCTCGTGCTCTCGCTGTCTTTCACTGTCATGGCTCACCCCCACCTTGCTCTTCCATTTTCTCATTCACACCCCCCTCCCAACACACACCTCACCCCTGAACCACACACACACACACACACACACACACACACACACACACAGACACACACACATGTGGGAACCAGAGGTATGAATCAGGTGGTGCCCAGTCATGCGGGACCCCTGTGCATCAGCACTAACGCCTGCCTCAGGAGTTGGCACTCTGGCTGTGCCCTCATCTGGGAGGTGCGAGGCGGCATGGCGCACCAGAGAGAGAATGAAAGAGAGAGAGAGAATGAAAGACAGAGCGAGAGAGAGAGAGAGAGAGAGAGAGAGAAGCTCAGCCATAAAAGCACAAGTGGGCATGCGGGCACAGTGCTGACAAATTACACACTCTCCCAATCCATTCCCAGCATGCTCTGCTCTACCACTGCTACTGATGTATTGGCCAGTGCCATAGTCTGGCCATAAAAACGTACAAGCTCCATAAATCCTCCTGGTTAAAATGTTATGAATTACTCTGAAAGTGTAGTTTTATTCTTTTCTTTTTCCTTTTTCGAGGTGTAAATATATGCGTGCATAAACACACTTTGTGGTTTGCCTCTTTTTTCTTTAGTCTAAATAGTTTTGGGTGATTTCACAGCAGGCTGCCTGCCCTGCAGTGGCAAAGAGACAACACAAGAATTGAGTCTCCTACTGATGCCCCAACACAGAGAAGGAGTGATTTCTCTCTCACACAAGCTACATACTGATCATGTGGAGATAGAAAAAAGAGAGAGAGGGAGAGAGAGATGGCGAGGAAAAAGATGAAAGCACACACACACACATTCACGCACCAAACAGGTGAGACTCGCCAGCTGTCGTTAAGACAACCAGGCGCGAAAGGTCACTTTGGAGAGGAGTCGCCTCCCCACCGCACAGATGCCGTCTGCTCTCTGCCGCGCCTCTTTCGAGAGGATGTGCAAATAGTTGTGGCAGCGTGCTGTCAAATCCACAGGGACACCTCAGCCAGAGCCCGGCATCTGCTTTCATGTCTACTTCATGGCTTTTTGAGTTCTGTGCTCTCATGCACGAGGTCAAGTGGGGCCAATCAGGGTACTTTGGGGATTCTTTTCTTTTAGAAAGATAAAATAAATAAAAGCTAGTGCTAATCAATATGGTTCTTTGTACCACTTGCTGATTTCATTCGTTTTTTCGTGGTTCTTGGCCCATGTGAGCACGTGAGTTTTCTCAGTGCAACCATGTAGGACTGATACCATCCGAATGAGAGAGGCAATTATACTCCAGCAGCGTTTAACAGCGGAACATGCTGTCCGGCCCTTACTGTGCCGCAAGAGAAATAGAATTCCACATCACTCCAGCACAAAAGATTCTCTTTACTGCATGTCGGGACGCAGTGCCTTACTTGATGTTTCTCAGGCGGGTACTCACCAGCTTAAAGGTCAACACTTTGTAGGTAATCGGGTCGTCTACAATCTTCTGAAGGTTAGCAGCAACTAAAGAGAAAGAAAGACAAGAGGGAGGGAGAGGGGGAGAGAGAGGGAGGAGAGAGAGAGAGAGAGAGAGAGAGAGAGAGAGAGAGAGAGAGAGAGAGAGAGAGAGAGAAAGATTGGGTTCAGGTTAGGCGGAGATGTAAGTTCATGCAAGGTGAACACTAATCCGTCAGTGCAGTGAACTGTGCTGTGCTGATAGAAAGGTTTGCTTTTATATTTTGCTTTTAGCCTCAGGGTTTGAATAGGTGATGTGTTATGTGCGTGTAAATGGGGGCATTACCAACGACAACATCATGACCATTGACCAGCCCGGCGGAGAAAAGCTCCTGGGAGACGCCGTCTGCTGTGTCTGAGGAGAGGTGACAAAAGCAGCCACACACACACAAACACACACATATACATACAGACTATTGAGGCAGAGAACTACAACCACCAAAGCTATTGTCACATCTCGGAAATATGTTAACTTTCATCCCACTTCCTAAATCTACAGTGTGTCTCTCAGTTCTTTTAAATGCAAATAAGGATGTGAATTGATTCTATTCTTGTTTAATACATATCACGAGAAACCACAAGATGAAAGACTCGCTTTGTGGACTAAAGGGTGATTCTGTAAGCCTACTATACAACCACATTTGCTAATTTACCTTAACATTGTACTTATACTATCTACTTACAGAAATGAGATTTTTCTCATTGCATCCCATTTACACACCATGCTTTGGTAAGCTCTGATGCACACTCCATGGGGACAACTACTGTAAGTGTGCCATTCACTATGTAAATGTGCTAGGCACCAAGAGTCTACTGTAGGAAGAAGAGACAGTTTACTTGAAGGTGTCGACATAAATATGTATCATGAACAGTAGTGACACTTTTAATGTTTATTCGGTTCCAAAAAACAAATTACACTTAATGGCAACAGTCATAAACATTACTGAAGAGTCATTAATGTTCATGATAAATGACACGTTGTGTTTATGACAGGCTCATGTCAAAGTCCTCTCCAGCTGGAGCCCTTACCTCGGCCTGGCGTGAACTCAAACCGTATGTCATTCAGCTCCTTCCTGGAGTTCCTGCAAAAACGACAAGATGGGAGACTGAGGAGTTCTTGTCTTGTTCCTATGTGCTCCCTCTCTCCCTATATCTCTCTCTTTCTTTTTTTTTCTTTCTCTCTCTCCCCATCTTCTTTTTCCTGCCACCGAGTGGCCCACCTGTCAGACTAGACTCAGTCAACTCCCAGGAGCCCAGGCCATCTGTGTTCCCTTCTGAGCTCTCAGCCTGATAAAGGGGGAAGGAAGGGGAAGGGAGGGGCAGGGGGGGGGCAGGTGAGAAAAACTCCAACACAAAAGCACACCTGCCAGAACACTGATATATGAAAAAAATGACATTTCACCGACCGTAGTGCCCCAGCCAAATAAATAAATAAATAACTTGAATGGTATGAGCATCACTTCTGAGCTCGCCTCACTCAAACCTCCAACACACACACACACACACACTCGCACACAAACGGTCTGTTTTGGCTGCATGAGTGGGGATATTTTCTTGTCTTTGTGCTTTCTCATTCAGTCACGTGAATCATCTGGCACTCAGCACTCGGAGTTGCGAAGGAGAGAACGGAGGGAGGGGGCGGCTGGATGACATACGAGGAGGAGGAGGAGGAGAAGGAGGGGAGAGGAAGGGTGTGAGGCAGCCGATCCTCCTGGGTGATAAACAGCGTAGGCTCAGGGAGTCTCTGGTGCTGTTGCTGCTATGGGTGCTGCTGGTGCAGTGAGAATTGGGTGGGATGAGACAATAAAAAGTCTGATGGCTCAATAATAAAATCGCTTCCTCCATTTTTTTCTTTTGTAATGCAGCGAGTGCAAAAAATATACAGATACGAGTCTCCTGCACACATACATGTACTAGTCAGAAACACATGCACACACACACACACACACACACACACACACACACACACACACACACACATACACACTGTCCCTCTCTCTCTGTCTCACACACATACACACACCCACACACACAATCACTGCCCTGTGTACATTTAGTTTCCCTTCAGCCAGCAGAGAACAGCGAGAGGCTCCAGAATGAGGGAGTGCACAGCCATCAGGCTGGGCTGTACCCCTTCATGATTCACAGATGGGAAACCTGTTATGACTCTCTCACGCTGCAAAGCAGCCCAGGAATAAAATATAGCTCTGAGATGCACCACACACAGGCACCCTAGAAGCTCACGGTGGTGACGTGACACAGAGGGCCAGGTGCGTGGCCCACATAGGCGCAGACTCGGATTGGGCGTGGCCCCGACCCGGCTCCAAAAATAAATAAATAAATACAAAAACTCCATGTGATCTGCCAGTGTGCCAGCCAGTCAGAGCCAGCCAAAGTCTCTATGACGTTTACGGTGGCTACTCCTCGGCCATCGGCGAAATCCCTTTTAATCACCAGCCCATTATATTTTACAGCTCTGTTAAGGAGCGCCCCGCCATTAAGTAGAGACATGACACGTAATCTCAATTATGAGATTTGCCTAATGTCTGTGAGGTGTTTTTCCCCTGCAATGGCAAGTGTCCTTGACTCTGACCTCCTCAACTGAGAGAGAGAGAGAGAAAGACAGGGAGACAGAGAGAGAGAGGGAGGGAGAGAGAAAGGAAAGAGGGAAAAAGCACTCTGAGCGTGCAGCAGTGGCCCTCAACGCAGCCGCTCTCTTGGCCGTCTCCTTGGCCACACACTCCTGCCCCACTAGCGCAGATTAAAACGAGGGCTGGCGGGAACACGAATGATCTATGAGGCCATTCTCTGGAGGGCTGGCGTGGAGCACAATTTGCGGAGAGAGGGTTTTAGCTTTTATTAATGCCAGTCTCCATCTCTCCTGCTCTCTGGTGATCACAGGGTGGATTTGCTTGTCAAAAAAAAACCTTTCAGCGCCGTGCACAATTGAAATGCTGTCGCTGCTACCCTGCCTCTCTGTTCACTCAGATCATCTGCGTAATATGTGGGCTTGACAAAAGGACGTTTGAAACAGGTGAGCATAAAGCTATATCTAAAGCCAGCAGTGGAGTGTACATAAGAGCAGTTCCAGAGAAAAAATGGAAAGATAATCTGACTGGGAATTCACATGTCAATAACTTGGTCCAATGGCTTTCGATTTGGACTAGGTGTACCTTTATGTAATTGCACAATAATTCTGCCCCTACAACTTCAAACATTCTCTTTACTGCAGCTCACAGCCTTCTGTTTGATTATCACCTGATGCTTTGAAGCTCTAGAGTAAACACAAACACACTAACGAACACACAGACACACAACACACACACAAACACAACACACAAATACAGATACACACAGTTAAAAGCTAGCAAAAGTTAGCCTAACTACTATAAGCCAGAATTAGACACTAGGGCGACTAGGGTAGAGATAACAGTGCCTCCTGGTTATAATTGTCAAGACAGAAGAAACAGAAGAACTGTAACATCTGTCGCAACCACATCTGTATATCCGTCTGTGTGTGTTTGTGTGTGTATGTGTGTGTGTGTGTGTATGTGTGTGTGTGTTTGTCTCTGTGTGTGTGTGTGTATGTCAATTCAGAAAGCTCAGTTGGCCAACATCTTGCCCCCGACCAGCGTGCACTCGGCAGAGGGGGTCTAGAGAGGCAGCGGGCAGATTGCATTGTGGGAGGTAAATAGATTGAGCAGAGCCCATTTGAGCCAAGCTGCGCTGAGTGAAAGGGGTAATCACTGCCATGGAGGAACTAAAGGGAGGACGAGGGGAGGAAATCAATGGCCACTTTTAGAATCATTTATTTGGGATCTAAACAAAGTGAGGGTTTTTGTGGGGAGCCTGGGGAATCATCCTCAGCTTTCTCAATCCCTCTCTCTACTGAGGGATGACACTCGTTGGTTTTTGATCACATGTGAAGTTAAAAGACTATTTATCTTAAGTGATAGTGCCAGAATCTGAGGGCATTTTTGGCAGCATCATAATAATGGCCATGCTGTTATCTAATCCTAGCTACGATTTGAGCTCCAATTCAAGTTTTTTTTTTTGTTACGCTCCCATTTCCGCAAATTCAAAACCACATATCAGCATTTACACCAAAATGAATGGCTACCCGCAGTGCAAACAGAATCAAACAGCGCTTGGATTACTAGAACCCACACAAGGAAACACAAGAGGAAACAGGACAGTGATAGCTCGCCAGGCTGTTTTTCTTTCGTGTGTGATAGCTCGCCAGGCTGGTTCTCTTCCTCAGCCCTTTTTTTTTGCGTGTGTGTGTGTGTGTGTATGTGAGAGAGAGAGGGGGGGAGAGAGAGAGAGAGCGAGAGAGAGAGAGAGAGATCCGTTGTTGGGGATCAATGTGGAAGCCTGGGGGGCTCTGGCAGTGGCAGAGACCAGTGTTTGCCCTCACTGGCTGCCAACACTTACACCACCAATCAGAAGAGAAAGCAGCGTCGATCCCCCCCACCTCCAGCCCACCACCACCACCGCCAGTACTTGACCGCTGTGGACCGCTCCGTCTCTCCCGCAGTGGATGTCAAAGCTGGAGACTGCCTGCTTGTTGCTCGGCAGCGAGACTCTGGCCTCTGACTGATGCCCACAGCAGTGGTCCATCAATTGACCAGCCAACAGAAAAGAGGAACAAAAAATAGCCTTGACGCGCTCATTATTTTTCCGGCGTCCATGAGAGTACAAAAATTAATTGAGACTGTAACACTCTGAAAAAGCAATTAGGCCCTTTTCTTCCAGGGCAGCTTTGTCCTCCCACCAGAAAGTCCCTGACACAGCAGTGAAAGCAGTGTTAATACTGCAGTTGTGCATTGGAGCAGCACAATTTGACTGATGATCTGATATTAACATTAGCATTAGCCTGCTGTGATGAATCTGTGGTGGTCAATACTGTGGATGCAAAGCTAATATTCCAGACACAGCATTCAAGCATTTTTCAAATGAATGACGATCTGCTGTGCAATAGTATCAAAACAGAGGTGGCTTTCTGTGCCCTGTGATGCATGAATTTCTCTCTCTTGCTCTCTTTCCCCCCTCACTCTCTCTCTCTCTCTCTCTCTCTCTCTCTCTCATTCTCTCTCTCTTTCTCACTGGTTTTCCTGCATGCTGTCATCTTATGCTTTAATCCTGTTGTCCCACACTTGTCAGAGGACCTGTCCCTTGCACTAGAGATCTCCACTCCAGCACACTGGTGCTGAATGTGTAGTGTCCGCTGCTGCTGCTGCCGGTACTGCCCTCCATCCGGAGTGGAGCCCATGGAGCTGTCCACCCTCCTGCCAAGCATGACGGCCATCACACCGCAGCACTGCTGGCAGTACTCACCACCAGCACGTCCATGAAAACCACTCTGAGACTCTCTCTCTCTCTCACTCGCTCTCTCTATCTCTGGGGAGAAAAGCACAGACTTTCACTCTCCCATCATATGAACCACTTTGCACCCTAGAGAGATTCAGCCTCCGTAAGACGTAAGGGTGGAATCACATGTTGGCACTTTGTTAACTCTCGGCGACTTAGTGAGGAGGGGTGGGGGTGGGCTGTGTGAAGGTACTTAGAGGCAGCCAGAGAGTGCTTCAGCACACTGCCTGACCCTCTTGTCAGGGCCCTCTCTCAGTAGCTGTGCACTCCATGGCTTTCCGGGGGCCCTAATGAGACAGTATCAGAACTCCATAAGCCTGGAGCCAGACACTTAGATGACAGTTCAGACGTGATCACGGGAGGCACGTGGATCACTAGTCCACAGATGCTACTACATCTCAACTCAACTAGTGGCCGCGTGCAAACTGTAGCTCTCTCCTCCCCAGGTAAAAGTGTCAGCTGTTGTATTTTTGTGAATGGAGGCATCCGAGCTGAAATACTGCATTGCAGACGTGTCTGTCTAAAAGCCTCGCGGCCACCTCGATCTCTCTCTCTCTCCCTCCTGTGCTCGCGTCCTGTGATGAAATGCAACTAATGTAATTCTGCCTCCACAGAAAAGGTATCGCCCTAGCGCATCCAATCCAATGTAACGCTCAGTCAACTATCTCCCTCCACACAAAGAGAAAGAGCCTAAAAACCTGCCTCTGTGCAGCGTGCGGAAATAACCAGGGTCAGGAGAGTACTGCCATGCAAATAAGGCAGTCAAAGAGGAATTCGGAGCAAAAGAAGAAAAAAAAAAAAAAAACCTGGCTGCCAGCCGGAAGCATGTCAGCGATGACGGCGGGGAGTCTGTGGGGGGACTTGACAGGCCTGTCCTAAATCCAACGAGGATTTGATTCAAACGTCTCTTTCAGCCACATCAGAGAGAAGAATAGAAGTAAAAATGTTGCTGTTGATGGGAAGAGTTCAGACGTCAGCACTGTACAGGGCAGAGCCTCCGTTGTAACAGGTCCGCCTTCTGCATCCGCTTCAGAGTCTTGCTGTAGTCTAACAGTGCCCTAACTGCAGCTCCAGAGACTGAGAGGGCAGGCTGTTTGAAGTGGGTTTTAAAATGCGCACATACGCACACAATCACACATACAAACACACTCAAAAGCTGTGTGTGAAGACAACTACAAGGACAAAAAAAGGTGTCATATGCATGAGCTGAGCCGCCTTGCTGCTGGCGAGAATATATGCGTGTATCAGAATGTGTGTGTGTGTGTTTGTGTGTGTGTGTGTGTGTGTGTGTGTGTGTGTGTGTATATATGCACCAGGCCTAGTGATGCTCCAGCAAACTGCTGTTATCTCATCTGCACAGTGTCCAGAGGCAGCCCTCCACTGCGGATCTCAAGAGATGGTTCTGTCCAAAAACACAGCCCTGGCAGCCAGATCCTCCACTCAACTCAACTCCCTGCACACCCCTTTTGCATCTGGTTCATGTGTGTGTGTGTGTGTGTGTGTGTGTGTGTTTAGGCAGCCAAATGAGAGTGTATGTGCAGTGTCAGTGTGTGACCATCAATGTGTGCGACGTGCATGTGTGTGTGTGTGTGTGTGTGTGTGTGTGTGTGTCTGTCTGTGTACGTGTGTGCGTGCGTGAAAGAGAGAGAGAAAGTAAGTGTGTGTAGTAAGTGTGTGTGCATGCCGTGTGAGTGTGCATCTCCTTAATAATATGTGTGTGCATGTTTACTCTGGAGGACTGATTAGGATTTCCGTAAGGTAATCACCATGTGATTTAGCACGCTCTGCTCTGCTCAGCACTGCACTGCACTGCGCTCAACTCTCCAAAGTATTAACTCTCCTCACACTTAGCTGTGGGGAGAAAAAACGCAAGGTCTCATTTCGCTGCAATAACTATAATTCCCAACCGCATGTGACAATTCCACAGCTTAAAGGGCCAAGTGTGACCATATCCACGGCTCTGATGCTCTGCCAGTCATCAGTCATTTTATCACTTATCTTATCAAAGCAGCGATTACCCTTCCACATACACACACACACACACGCACACACACACACACGCACACAAACAAACAGGGACAAACTGTTCACAATCTGATCGGCACTCAATCCCCACTGAGGCCCCCATCAAGACTGAGATTGGGGGAACAACTTTATCTTGACGCTTAGGGAACGGCGCTGAGGATCAAAATGGAATCAGAGATTATATTTGAAAAAAAAATAAACGAAATATTTGAGTGGCAGATGAGCAGTGCAGATCTTAATGGTGATTAAACAGGTCTCCATGGAGACTTAAGTCCTGATGGTGTTGACTTGAGTGGCAGAAGTGATGTAACAGGACAAGCTGTGTTCTGTTGATTGCCAGATGCAACCCCCACCACCACCACGGTCCCTCCCGAAATCCCTTCCCAACCCCCTGGGTCCTTTAACACCCCACCTCCCTCCAACCCCCCATCCCCAAGCCAAGCAGATTAGCGCAGCTCTGAGAGAGACATCGGCGCCCTGCCTGTCATTGTTGCCCTCTAACCGTGCTCAGTAAAAATGATAACACTGTTG
>JAVQKI010411248.1:0-2500 GCA_036025975.1 Nematalosa erebi | reverse complement strand
CACACACACACACACACACACACACACACACACAAGACATTATCTAGTACACCTAGCTATTTAGTCATCTAAGCAAAAAAAGGAGTGTCAGTCAGTCACTACAGTACATAGTGATATATGTACCATTTGGGCATCATGCCTTCTCTCAGAACCCCTGTTCCAAGATATCTGTTCAGGTCCCTTGTGCAGAACAAAAACAACATCAGTCCATACACACATAACAGACCAGACTACTTTACACAGAGATGTTGGCCTGGGTAAGGCCCCATTACCTGTTCATGTAAAACACAGGCTATTAGATTTAGGCAGGAGGGACTATTACACAGGATCTTATATGACTGCATTATATCAATACACCTGCTTGACCTTGACTGATGTTTGCTGATGCCAACTACCACAGTGTCTGATAACCTGATCTTAGATTATTCCCCCACAGCTGCAACTGGAGGCAGGATCAACAATCAAAGGGCAGAGTCGCCCTCTACTGGTCACATTACGTACAACACATACAAAGAGTTGTCATTTCAATGCAAGACAGCTCCGCATGTCTGTCTGACTTTGAAATATGCTATGTCACTGCACAGATAAAGGTCACTGGCATGTTGATGTTCCTCCCAAGTCTTCTTCACAAAAGCTATTGTATTCATATCTATTTATTTCAAAAATCAACACTGTAGGTACCTCAGTCTGGTGCAAAAAAATTCCCTCTTTCATCAAAAATACAGAATTAGATTATAAAGCTCAAATAATACTCAAGGCAATTTGCAGTGCATTACAGCATTACAGTGCAACGTAATCCATCAACATTAGGCGTGGCAATTGAGTAAACTCATTTAACCTTTTGTCTTTACTGCATTCACTTGTAATAAATGTCTTAATTTTTCTTTCATGAATCAACTTTGTCTTTGCCAGAATCCCAGGGAACATTTGTAATGTCAGTGACTGACTCAACACAAATATTTATACATACAATTACAAGCTTATACACAAAATGCTTAAAACGCTTAAAAACACACATACACACACATACATACACACACACACACACACACACACACACACACACACACACACACACACACACTCTTGCACCTGCATGCACAACAAAAAGGCCTTCAAAAAGTCACATCACAACATATCCAGTACAGATTTCTCTCCCACGGTTTTCCCAATCTGCCTATGAGCCTCACTAATTAAACCTTCAGTCCCTGAAGCCTGAAATGTGCTGCATTCACAACTTTCAGCCCAAGGTCAGGATGACAAAAAAATCCTGCTGTGAATTCATTAGCTTTCTCTGTCTAGTACAAAGGAATGTGAGTGCACTAGGGTGCTTTTCATGCTCAATAGAGTAATTCTCCACATCAAGCTCATTGACTGAAGTAATCAGTTATTAAAAACAGCCTTCCACTCATCTCAACAGACTGTAAATCATATGCAGTCAATTAAAATCTAGCCACGTGGGGGCCAGACCTGCAATAAATACATGTGTCAATGCAGACATCAAAAGATACTAAGTGAAATGAAAGGTCACGTTTTTAAACCCACACAGCATGCAATGAGAACATCACCTACGCTATGGGTGCTACCTATGAGCTGTGATTGGCTTCATGTGCTTTATCATGTCAATTTTCCATAAGACACACTGAGAAATCCAATGATGCTTAGATCAAAGGTGCTATTGCTGGGAAGCGAGTCAAGAGAGCATTTTGGAAATGAGGTTAGTGGTTCACCAACTGTATCTAAGTGACAGAGACAAACCACAACCCCCAGCCCATTGAGATATTAGCATAATTTCCTTCATGGCTGTCACTCTATGTTTGTGTAAAAACATAATACGGTATGTCCAGCCCTGTAAGATAGCTCAAATGCAAACTCAAAGGCTTATTTCTAACATAGCATATACATCAATGATAAAGCATAATTTACAGTAGCTATCATGTTTATTTCCGTACATCAATATCTGATCCCAATAGCTACTGAACCCTAGCTGACTTATAAAAAAATGATATGGATTAATCCCACTTCACTCAGTCCTCTTCACCAACTTCCTCCTCTTCACCTGTGACCTGACTGAGTAGAACCTGTGTGTGTTCATACCATCCTCTCACTGGCCATTGGGGAGGGGCAGGGGGGAGTATTTCACTCATACGAAAACATGACATTCAACTGAATGGTAGTGGCCTGTGTGCTCACCATGCAGCTGAGGTGAATAAAGACAGGGAACTAGCCAGATAGTGGGGGAAATAACCAACTAGTTTTTGCTGACAATATGGGGGCTGGACCTCTGAACCCTAATTTACTCTGAAGTAATGACAACTGACAAAATGTAAATTGATTTGGTAAGTAAATTAGTAAGTGTCTGCTAAATGCATAAACGTAATGTAATGCATTACAGCCAAGTTCAATTTCCCTAACGTCTCCTTAGACACCATACAATAATGCATGTTTTCCACTGTAAGTCAAACTTGACATTTCTTTGACTTGTCAATGGCTTTCCTTG
>JAVQKI010411202.1:0-12322 GCA_036025975.1 Nematalosa erebi | reverse complement strand
AGATACGTACCTGGATGTTTGCAGATACTGTACAGTCATTCTTTTTTGATTAAACTGCTGTTAATTTTTTGGCACCTTTTCATACCATCTGGTTGTGAAAGCACTGTATTTTGTCACTAAAGAATATTACAACCAGCAATGAAAGTGCCATGGAAATATTTTCGGGGAGAGTTGAGAGCGTTATACTTCTAAGTCTATTTCTGTCTGTCTTTGTCCAGGTGCTCCTCTTCCATGACCAGACCTATGGCATCCACTATGAGTACACAGTGTCTTTAAACCAGTCCCAGGAGAACATCAGCGAAGAGAGGCCGGAGCCAGAGCACCTCTACCTGTGGACCCACAGCAGCTGGGAAGGTTGCAGTGTCCAGTGTGGTGGAGGTCAGTTTGCTCTAGCCATATACTAACTTAAGTCCTTTTCACCCCTAAAAACCCCTTTTATTTTTAATACAGAGTCCTGCAGTTATGCTGGAGCAGAGGTAGCGTCACTGACTATTAATCAACACTGGCTTGATTCCAACATTATGAATGCGTGTCATTTTGGATAAAAGTGTTGCTGAATAGTCATCAGTCACTTTCCTTTAAACTGCTGTGAGGGTTAGAGATCAGACCCATGTCAGACACCAAACCATTGGTTTTGTGGCTCATTGACCATTTATAACTTTCTGCTGCCCTTGCATGGTAATAATGCACATGGTGCAAATGCACACACAGCACAAATCTAGAACATAAGCTGAATTATGCTCCCAGATCATTGTGCAGATAGACCTCTAAGTAGACTGTTCTACTGGAAGGAGATGTGAGTTCTGCGAGGTTGAACAGAAAATCATGAAGCTTAGTAGAACCTTTTGGCTTTTCTCCATGGAGTGAGTGTCCAAACTGTATTTTCCCCTGAATATTGACTTACTGTTGATGAAATTATTTGGGCGTTGGACAAATGGAGACAGAGAACTGGAAATCTTGACGCTTACCACACAAACAGATGTGCCAAGCCATTAGCGGAATTGTTTCCCTGCTATCTCAAACGCGAGAGACCCAGGAGTTTTTGGAAAAGAATGGCTGCTATCCTGAAGCTCGTCTGTTAAATGGGTTTACTCTCTGACTGCTCTTGCGGTCTCGGAGCATCTACCAACTTAATTATTTGTTTATGTATGATTCAATGCCTGACTTCTAGCTGATCTGAAGAGCTGAATTCTCACGCAGTGTTCTCATTAAGTCTCCACTGCCTGTAATTGAATCAAGCCGCTGCTGATTTGATATTGGATTTAATAACTTTGGATTGAATACTGGCAGGATGTGGGCCCTTTGTCCGCCGGTCTTCATGGGTGTGACTGTGCTTGTATGACTCTCGGGTAGACAGCTGCTCTCTGTTGAGCTTCCCAGACAGTTAAGAATTCATATTAAATTTATATGCGTGTCTTGCAAACGTTTGAGAGGGAATAAATGATTTTTCTTTTGATAAAAGGCAGCAGAGCGCCAAGCTACACCCCCTTCCCACCCCATGAAATGGAATGTGCTTCCCAACCAATGTTAAAATATTCATTCTGGTGAGGACAGAGGCAAACGGATTGTTCCTTCAGTCTTTAAAGACATCTCTGCACGATCTTGACTGTCGAAGCAGAGGGGAAGAGAATGGATGTCTTTGCGAGAGAACCAGTCAGCAGGGATTGCTCTGGAGGTCTAGCATGTGGTGAATCAGAACACAGAACTTGCTCTAATCCCCTTTCCCTCCCTCACAAGATGAGGCTGCTGTTTTGAAAATGGCCAGCGTTGTTTTGAATGCGTCACATGTGTGCGTTGCACTGGTGCACTAATCTGGCCCTGCCAGCAGCAGCACATCAAACAGGGCAGAGGCAGACAGGGATGGGGGGCACAGGGTGGGGACTGCAGGCGCAGCGCAGAGGAAGAGAGAGCCGTAGCGGCTCCAGCCCCAGCGCTCCCAGCGTCCCAGCCCTGCTCCTGTCCCATCACGCACCACTGACATCTGCCTGTATTTTGTGCAGAGACAGATAGATAGATAGATCTGCTCACACCCCATTTAAATAGTTACACAGCACGTCAGCTTTAAACTAAATTTGAGTTCTCGACAGAGGTCTTAGTCCTTTTTTATAAACTTGTAATATATATTAAGGCTTTTAAAAAAATGACATTAATGATTAATTGGATTCTCATATCTTAAAAGCTATATCTACAATTGCCCGAAACATCCTCTGAAAGCATCTTTTAAAGCGAGCCAGCTTGATATTATATGGGGTGCTGGGAGGCATCTAATTACCCATTAATGTAATATATATGTTTGACTAGAAGACTCTCAAAGAAAAGGAGACAGCCCAGGGAGTCAGTCATCGTTGTTATAATTGTAATGTAAACTGCACTGGGACATCACTGATTTCCAAAGACTGCAATGAATGATCGTCCTTATACGTTTGGATGGGATTCTCAGGATGTTTAGAGATCTCATGCAGACGTGCTTAAGTGTTGGCCAACAGCAACTTGTCGTGATGGAACATACTTCTGAGTTGCCGTGGTTACCATAAATCATTGTTCCTTTTCAGTAACATTTCAGACGTAGACTAAACAGCACAAAGAGATTCCTTGTTGAATGGGGAGGACAATGATTCTTTCTGTAGGGCCCGAAAGAGAGAGGAGCTAAAGCCTAGCACTACTGCTCAGTTTTGTGATGTGGAATTCAATACAATCCAGCTGTGCTTGGATGCTCCTGGGTCATCAAAGCCAAAGTTTTACCTTTGTCTACATGACTACAGCCTGCACTGAATGTTACAGTTCTGAATGCAAAAATGCATAAAATGAATGTATGTTATCGTTAAATGACAATTTAGTGTGTTTAGTACAGGATGCAGGGGGGTTCAAAGAGGTAGACTAATTATTAAATAGACAGTGCTGCATGTAAATCTCCTTTGAAAAATACTTCACCCCCCGCATCCAAGTTGGTTTGCCCCAGGTGGCTTCACAGTATGGGGACAAGATTTTGACTGCTTGGTTTAGCTTGGCACATTCATCACAACAGCAAATTAATGAACTAATCCTCCATCCTGGCACGCTGCCGTTGTTTTAGGCTAAGAATGCTTTTAAAGGTCCTTACTTGAGCCACAGTTCACGTTGTACATAGAGGGTCAGCGTTTTACTCCTGGACTAATTTGGGCAGAGTCCAGTTGACCACTAAAAATAGCCCCCCTTTTGCCATTGAGGTCATTACTTCTAATTAACTATGTTTTATTCCGTAATTGCCTCTCAATTAGACAGGCCTGTGCTGCAGATTATTGCAAAGGTTAGCTGGGGCTTTGTTAATCTTGGCCACTGGGTTATTTGCAGTGCATGATACCTTGCATTGTCTGGAGCAACATGTGTTTGGTTCGGTCAGAGCAAAGTGTTCCATTACCTCAATATTATTGAACGGCTTCAGTAGATGAGCACATGTAAACTGTCAAAGTTCATTCAAATGGTCAAATCCTTCATTCAAATCCTTTACTAAATGAGAACATGTAAACTGGCAAAGTTCATTTAAATGGCCAAATCTTTCAGAACTTGCTTAACTGTATTGGCTGATTGTTTAGAATGATTGTAATTGTGATGTCAAGAATGGAAATAAATTCTTCTATCCGTAACTGGCGGTGTGTTGATGACTCTTTTCCTGTTTACGTCCACAGGCCAGAGAAGGACTGTTGTGTCCTGCATGAAGCTGGTTAATAAGACTATGAGTCTCGTGAATGACAGCCACTGCCTACCTGAAAACCGTCCTGCACCCCAGATCCGACACTGCAACACCCACCCCTGCCAGTACCGGTAAGGGCAAATCCGGGCGCCGACAGACATTCAGCACCTCTCTCAGGTGTGCAGAACTGAGGAAGCACTAATTGTTCACCTCTATACGCCACTTGCTCATTTGTGTGTATATGAGAGAAAAGTCACAGAATCAGAGAGAAATGCTTTTTTTTTTGTTTCTACTCAAAAGACATAAAGTCATAAATCTCAGTTAGCTGAGAGTTGTAGTGGTCTCACTGGTATCAGAGTGTTTGCATTTTGCCGCTTATTGAGGTACTATAGTCTTCAATAAAGCCTGCAGTGGGGAACATTATTAAATAAAGCCTCTGCTCCCAACCAGACTTAATAAAGAGTGCCTTGCGCTCTGTATTTCCTCATATGTTCTGTGTTTGGGAAACGTGTCTGGAAATATCTGTTGAGCTCAACTTTGATGCAATTAAAGAATCAGACCGCTCATGCACAAAGTTTAATGTCTTGAGCATTGTTAATTTGTGCCCTGCATTTCTATTTTAGACTGTCTAACAGTTAGGAGAAACTTTCTGACAAAGCTGTCTTACCTAAAGGTCATCCAAGGTTGTGTGTGTTTGTCTGTGCATTTGTGTGTGTGTAAAAACCTACATTTGATCTATTCCTTAACATCATGTGGGCCTGTGTCACTCCCATTGAGACCCTAATGCACACACACATACATACACACACACCCACATACACACACGCACACGCACACGCACACACACACACACACACACACACACACACACACAAACACACACACACACAGTCTGTGGGTGTTAGAGTGCAGCTGCAGCACACTGCAGCCCTGGCAGTGGGGACGTGAGGAAGAGGAAACATAAAAGTCTCATTTGAGGCTCTAATGAATTGCAGGAGTCGGCGCGACTGTCGGCGGTCCGGAGAGAGATAGCAGCCTGATGGAGGAAACAGAGCGTTGACGAACAAGGCAGCAAGGCACGACTGTTCACTTAACTGGCCAACAGCTCTTTTTTTTCTATCGATGTCTCCAAGACGCGTTGAATAGGGTTGCAAGAGATCACAGAGAGATGTGATGGACATTGTTATAGGTGCATTCTGGAGGACTAAGCTTTCCCATGCTCCCTCTGTCACTCAATGTTTGCTGGGCTTTGCTGATGGGAATGGCAGTTTTCAGAGGTTGTGAAGTGCTGGAGATAATTCATAGATTCAAAGTTGACTTGACTGACAGGACTTTTTGGTGGTTCTGTATAAGAATGGTCTGAGCCAGGCTCTTACCATTTTAATAACCTGTTAAGATTCCAATAAGTGATTTAGATGACAGTGTGTGCCAATCAAGGTATTTCTCTGTCTTGCTGGGGGATTGCTTGTCGATTGGAGTTTTTCAAATTTGGCTGTGTTCAGGCAATGCCGTGTACCAGCTGCCGGCTTTCTCTCGCTCACACAGACTTATTTTCACTTACGTGACATATGTGTATGGAAAGCTTCACGGGTGTAGCTTAGCTAGTCAACCTTATTCATGTTTTTCCTCACAAAGCCGATGGAATCATTTCTCTATTCTCATTACTCTATGCCTCAAGCTCATCATTGGAGACTCACAGATGCGCACAATTGCGCTTTTTGGACTCCAAAGCCACAGTAACGAGACAAAGCGTCCTGCATGTGTGGTGAAGGCAACCAGAAAGAAGCTCCCAGGCTTACGTAGTCCTAGGCAGAAATCAAAAGAAAACTTCACAGGCTTTTTGTAGTTCTAAGACAGCCTGACTGTATCTGTAGATTATCCTTTGGAGACACAGCCCCCCCACCCAACATTGTCTCCACAGAACAGTCATGCAAATTCTCCAAAAAACTGCATTAATTAGCAGCTGGTTGAAATGCTTCATGCATTTCATTGTACTCTTTGCGAATTCGGCCACCATGTTTATATTTGCATTTAGGCGAGTTTGATTAGCGGATAGCCATGGGGTGTGTTTGCCTTCTGACTAGCCTTTTCACTAGGGCACTGCAGGCCTCTGCGGAGTTGGAGTCTGTGTGTGTGTGGGGGGGGCGTTACAGAGGTTATTTCTGAGTCCGACGCCGACGCCAGTGGTTTGTCTTCTGCCCCACTGGGTCTGCCAGGGGGGACGGGTGTCCAGGAAAATGTGCTGCATAAGCATGACATTGTGAAAAGTGTCACATTTTCGTTTTTTTGTTCTCTGCTGTTGTTGTATGACTCATTCTGTCCGTGTGTATATCTCCCTCTCCCTTTCTCATTCTCTTTTTCTGTCTCTTTCTATCTATTTCTCTCTCTCTCTCTGTATCCCTCTCTCAGCTGGGTGACTGGGGACTGGGGGCGGTGTTCGGTGACGTGTGGGAAGGGCCTGCAGCTGCGCGACGTGGTGTGCGTGCACCAACTTCAGAACGGCTCCTACATCAACACCAGAGACCTGTACTGCGTCAGCGGCAAGCCCCCGGCCGTGCAGGGCTGCGACGGTCGCGACTGCCTCACTGTGTGGGAGGCCTCCGAATGGTCCAAGGTGCCTTGCAGCCTCCATGCCTTGCACATCTCTCTAGCCCCGCATCCCCACCCAAAGGATGATTTCTCACATGTGGGGGGAGATGGGCAGGTTTCAGATTGTTGTTCCCGGCCATTTTTTATTTGCCCTGGTGAGGGCAGTGTGGCGGTTTGTGGCGGCTCTTTCTGTCTCACGCTGTCTCTCTCTCTCTCCCTCTCTCTCTCTCTGTCTCGCCCTGTCTGTCATGTGCTTGATTCAGTTTTCACTTCATTAGAGTTGATTGCTAGAGAGTCACTAATGAACCACCACAGGAGCACCTCTTTAAATGACTTACACCCCCTCATCCCCTCTCCTCTCCTCTTCTCTCCTCTCTCCACACACACACACTCAGTGCTCGTCAGACTGTGGCCACGGGACGCGGAAACGCACCGTCACCTGTACCAATCCCCAGGGCCGCTGTGACCCGGTGTCCAGGCCCACCGAGGAGGAACCCTGTGAGGATCACTCCAAATGCTACGAGTGGAAGACTGGAGAGTGGTCAAAGGTATTGTCCAGTCAGTGTCCATTTAGCCTTCATAGAAAGCAGACCAACCAGCTGGCAAATTTGAATCCTTACTGCAGTTCAGTCTGGAGTTGAGCCCATTGCAGCTCATTTCTGGATCACCACAAACCCAGGAACCAATCACAACTGCTTATGGGATGGGTTCTATATGATTCACAATCAATGAGGCCATCTGCATGTCTATGGGTAAACAATATACTTGGATTTTCCTTTGATTTGAGTGAATAAGAAATTGAGTAGTTAAAACTTTTGTGAGAGTTTAATCCATCCGTTTAACTTTAATGCTCACTGTAGTCACATCCCTGGAAATGAGAAATGAATGAGTCAACTCCAGGTTTACTTTTGATCTGGATTGAGTTATCGTCTGGGTTTATGCAGGCTACTGTTGATGGGGAAAGATGCTTTTCACATGCATGTCTGTCAGCCTACAGCAGATGCACCACACCCTCCCTGTTTGAAGGTTACAGCTGTTTAATCACTGAAGTAGTAGACGATGTTGTGGTATTTGCTCCTCCACCTAAGTTGCAGCTGAGCTTTAATGGCAACAGGAAAAGTATGCTTTGGAGTATACAGTGCGGATATGTAATCGATCCTGACTTGTTATGTGCAAGTATGCACTAAAATGTCTCCTGTTTTCAGACACGCATGTTTCATCAGCTTGTGAAGTGAAGTGCCCTCAGTAGACAACTAGAGAGTGACGATGGAGGACATTCGTGCAGTCTGTCAAAGAAGTAGAGGCCTTGAAATCCATGTGAAAATATATATTCTATGAGGAGCCATTATTGGAATAGTCATCTCTCTGTGACAGCCTTGGCAACGATACTGTGTGTCCTTTCCCAATCACGAGTTTGTCAGCTATTATGTGGGAAGCTTGTCTCTCTCCCTCCGTCTCCGTCTCAGGGAAAAAAAAATCGAAACCATATATCCCTCTTCAGCTCATTAATCTACATTTTTCTTTTGGATGTGATGCATTGCAATGCAGAATGAAAAAAAATAAAGAACTTCTTCCAGCCAGATGTCCCTTTCCACACGATTTATTCTCCCATGCTCTCCCATGCTGTGGCGCGCATGGACATGGTGCCAGTCCTGATGCAGGCATGTTGACAAATTGCCTGACTGCACCTGTCTGTTGCAGTACCTGGCTGAAGGAGTTCCTCTAAGGAACCTCGCTCTGACTGCCTGCTTCCAGCGTACTGGCTTTGAAGTGACATCTCAACTCGACTCCTCACCTTGTTGTTATTCAATGCACGGGTCACCTTTTCTCTTCCCCGGATTATGAGTGGTTGATGTGCTGTTTGATCAGATAAGAAAAGGTTTCCGCACCTTTGAATGACTGTGATTAGAGCAGGCATGTCTTTGATACTGTAACAGTGAGACTTGTTTCCCCAGCTGTGAGCTGTCAATTTGTGCTGGTGTCAAGTCCTTTGTTAGTGTGTCCCTTTTGCATCTTTTAATGTTATTAGAATGAGTAGTGCACTCTGCACAGTCACAAACTAACATCTAACAGATCTAACTGACATTCATTGAAGATGAGTATCTCAAAAGGTTATGGATATTGTTAAAGAATACTAATTGTTGTGCGCAGTTGCACAATTATATTCTGTATTTTTAATGCATATTTGAATTTGTGTGTTTTCCTACTGGATAGCCTGATACAGCCAGCATTACCCAGGATTACTCGCTCTAGCCAGAAGTGCTCTGACTGCAGATGTATTGACAGTGGGATGCAGTCGACTGGGGCGCACATCTGCGCTCTGTGTCTGTGCTGCCTGCCACAACCGCTGTGGGGTTTTTTTTTTGGTTTTTGTTTTTTTGCGGAAAGCTGGTTTACCTCATACCACAGAGCTGGTTATCCATTGTGGCTGTCACCAGCTGCCGCCTCTGCCCACTGCTGATGCCAAAAGGACAGATCACGCCTGCTTTTCCCATCTCTGTTGCCCCCCCCCCCCCCTTGCTCGCCACACCCCTGAGGATTCTGGGTAATCTCCTTAAACAACATGGCAGAGGCTACTCCTCACTCTGCCGCAGTAATGAGCATCTACTTACTCAGAAACCCTCCCCCCATCCCGCGGTGGAGAGAGGACAGTGTGAATCCAATTTCTCATTAAAGCTGTTAAACATGGCAGGCGCCAGACTCTTTGAGCACAGCTCTGTCTGTCTGTTGATGAGGGAAACAACGCCACTTGCCAGGCATGGCTAATCCCCAGTCATTCCCACAAGTTTACTGCATTTGCTCAAAAAGGGTTCAGGGAGTACAGTGAGCAAAAAAAATGACCACAACAACAAATCTGCAGACGAGTGTGTGTGTGTGTGTGTGTATGTGTGTGTGTGTGTGTGTGTGTGTGCATTCGTTTGAAGTGAAGTGGCTGTAGTCATCTCCTCAGGTTATTGCAGGCAGTAACTCAGTGACCTCCAAAGACCCCTTAATCTCCATCGGTCACTGAGAGGGCTGAAAATGACATGAGCAGCGTGCCTGGAAAGACCACTAACAGCTTGGCTGGATGTGCTCTTAACTTTATCTCCGTTTTTTGTTGTGCTTTCTCTCAGGGAGTAATAACAAACTGAAAAGGTGCACGCAGATAGTTTGTTCCTCTTTAAATCCCGCTGCTCATCTGAAAACATCTTAACCACAGTGCCATAGACTTGTAAGCAGATATAAGCTTCAGCTGATGATGTGTTTTGGCAACTGGCTCTGATTAAATCCTTAAACTGCAAGCCCTGTATCAGCTAACATTCATGGAGCCTCAGAGCAGGCATGGATACTCTTCTAATCATTCTTACACAGGGTCATAAGATGAAGATTGCTCTCGACTCCGATGTCATCTTTTACCTGGCTGTGAGATTCTTGCATTCGTGCTTAGTGGCTACTTGGTACTGTTTGAGTAATTTTTTGTATGTCTTTCCGTTTTTATGAATGACTTTCAAGAGCCCGTGGCAGGCGTGAGCCTGAAGGTCATCCTGACAGCATGAGCAGGGAGTCGTGAAATCCCTCTGCCAAAAAGGAACTGGAAAACTCTGAGCTTTATGCCTCCCTGTGCGTGCCGGCCAACCATGGGTGCACTCACCTTTCAGCCTGCTGCCTCGCCCGCACATCTGCTAAAGTCATCGGCGAGAAAGAGAGAGAGAGAGACAGAGTGGAGAGACTGATCACTTTAAGACTGGCGTAGGCCATGAGACTAGGAGCTAGGGTTCATGTGTCGAGGCTTAGGGGGTGTTTGGGGGTAGGGCGGTGGGGCAGCAGAGGGGAAGAGAGCTGTTAAGAGCTAATCACATTGTACAGCCCTGGCCCATGTGACGTCATTGGCGCTGATTAAAAAGCCCAGCGGGTTCTTGTTTAGGAGTGGGCCACATATGGTTCTCTCTGAACGAAATCAAACCATGGCTGTCACCATCTCCAGATGACAAGCGCAACCCTTGAGTTTAAACAAGTGCGTGTGTGTGTGTGTGTGTGTGTGTGTGTGTGTGTGTGTGCATGTTTACATGTGTGTGTGAGACCAATGAGAGAGGGCGCTCTTTTGAGAGAGCTTAAGAGAACTCTTCAGAAGTCTCCGAAAGATGGAGAGCCAGGTGCAGGTCAGGCTTCAGCATTAAGTGGTAAAACTAACCATGTCTTTCACCAAGAGACCACAGTGTTGCCTGCACACTGATTTCACAACAGAGAGTAGTAGTAAAATCAAACCATTTGTTTTACTGCAGGGCTATAATACCATCAGAGCTTCTAATTTGAAGCCAAGGCAGTCCCTGAAATGTAGCTCTTCCCGCCAATGTCTGACATTGCCCCCCTCTGTTGCATGTCTTGCAGGCCAGCTTTGGCTGGATTGAGCCCTGTAATAGCAGTGGCCGTATTAATGATCGCCTTGAGAATGTGGTGATCGGGGCTTAGTGGAGATTACTGCATAGGGAATCGGCATTTGACCAGTGTGATTTATGCTGTGGTGTGTGACCTGTCTGCAGAATGGAGATAGTCAAGTTGTTATGGGAAAAAAAAGAATTGATATGAAGGTGTCCAATAGGATAAAGCCAGACTTTTCCATGGGATGTTCATGAATTTAAGTCATGGTGTGCAATTATCTGGGCAAGCAATGTTCATTTCAAATGGCCAAAATAACTAAAATTTGGGTTGCCTCAACAGCATAACCCATGATTCCATGTGAAAAAAACAGTGAAAGGCAAGAAGTGAATGGCCCAGAATGCTGTTTTTTTAAGTAAACTGTGACTACATTGGCACTTTTAATGTAAATTAGTCATCGTCCCACAATCCTAGGATTTCGTCCATTAAGACTTAATAACAATAATGACATGAATCAGTCAATTATGAAGTCAGTCTTAGTCTTTAGGATTCAGGATTTGGGACTTGGGGCAGACACTGGGATTCAACTGCCCAATATAGTATGTCTGACTGTGTCCTCTCTTTTTCTCTCTTTCTTAGCCCATGTAAGCAGAGACAGGTGTGTGTCTGACCTTCACCACTAAAGATAGCCAGTTCCCCATAATGGTGCTTACATCCATCTCTGACTTTGACCAGTAAGCATGTTTTAGCTCAGGGCCCTGCGGAGCCCGTTTAGCTTTGATGTGCTATTGGATATTCTCACAGAGGCCATGAGGCCAGAGCTACTCGTGTGTTAGCGTATGGTGTCATTCCCCATTAATGATGCATGCAAGTCCATAGGAGGGCTGGCCCTTAGTGGCAGGCTGTTAGGGTTTTATTCCAACTTGGAGCCGTGCTCCACTCTCAACGGCTGACGTTATTTACAGCCCTCCAATGGGAGGCCAAGTGCTGATCAGCCCACAGTCGCCATGACAATTTCATTTTCACCACTCTTTGACTTTTTTCCCCCCCTTTGCACCCTCTGTCCGCTTCATGAAACATGTATTGTGTTTTGTGAAACGTGAAATGTGTATTGTGATGAAAGGCTTTTAGGCTGCTTTTGTAAGATATATACTCTATCATGTGAAAAAGGTGAAGCTGTACACGCATCTGTATTAAATGGTCCTGACTAGTTTTTCCCCTCTGTGGGCCTATTCCGAGTGTTGCGACTTGTGGGATTATTTCGCCTAATTGAGACACAATATATATTCAGGGATACAGACATCACTGTAAGTCTGCCACTCACTCAGTGTATGTGCTCCTGCCAAGCTAGTATAATTGCTGCATTCACTCTAAACACATCCAAGAATAAGTTTATTAGAGAGTATTAAAGTATCACTCTGATAAGCCGATTCAATTTCGCACGCCAAGTTATTAGAAAATGCGCCTCTGGGGGGTGGTTGAGGGTTGGGGGGGGGGGGTCTCATGTGAGTGTGAAGATCACAGCCAAACCTTATCTGGATTTTGCAATGTCTTCTGGGATACGTAATGAAAAGGATTATTCAGCCAATTGTTTTTTGTTTTTTGGGGGGGGGGGGGGGGGGTTTGGTTTTTAAATTTTTTTAATTTCCGAGATATTTATTATTTACGACGTTTCTTTCAGTAGGGTGTTTAATAAAGCAGTTCAGT
>JAVQKI010411009.1:0-10936 GCA_036025975.1 Nematalosa erebi | reverse complement strand
TTTAATAAGTTTACATAGGTAGATATTGTGCACAGAGGAGAAATAAACTGCTTTTAATGGGTTTGATATTCTGGCAAGATTATCACTTACTAACAAGCTAACTACTGACTACTTTCCATCTCAAAGGATTCAAAGTTTCTCATCTGATGCAACTCAGGTAACTGCAAAAAAATATATATTTTCAAGATGAAAATATTTCAGTCTTCAGTGGAGACAGCTGAGACAACTGAGAGCAGTGTAACTCAGCAGGTGACAGAGATGATGGTGCTCACCATTCTTGTCCATGGAGTGTGACTCGGACTGCTTCTTGCCAATGTCTGCAAAGGAGCGCACTATGGGAATGCGGTTGGCCAGCTTCTTCTGGTTCTGGTGGTGGTGCTGCTTGAGGAGTGCCTCGTGGACCTTCTTGCGAATATCATCCCCTAGTGGACTGGAGGCCTCCTGGTGGTCCAGGACCATTTCTGGGAACCAGAGAGAGAGAGAGAAAAAAAAAAGGACATCAAAAACATCTGAAAGCTTTAAAGATGCCAGTTTAACAATTAAGCATTGAACAGGGTCATAGCTTCCTATCCAAGCATGCTGAATAATGTTAAAACTGAGGACAAAAAGATGTTGCGCAAAGCGATTGGGGTGCGTAGAGGTTTTGACACATAAAATGAGTTAGGTGGTGAATATTACGCCTGATTTAACAGTATCTGTGTTCAAACCCTTACTGGGTAACCAGAAGTAAATCAATAATTAACTGCACAGATGTGAACAATCTGCAGAGTGTATAATGATCCCCCGATTAAAGACAGTGTGCTGGTGTAGCCTGCTGCTCCGGGGCCTGATGTAGTACATATTTCAGCAGGGTAATTTAAGGCAGAAACGTAATGTTGATGAGACCCATTTAAGTTATTACAGATCAATCAGCTTCCCCTTTGCAGTGATCACCTAGTGAAATGGCAGCACATGTAATGACTACACATCCCCATTTGCTGAGGCTCACAAGCCATTTTGGTTCGCTAAAGAGAGGAAGAGAGGGAGAAATAGAAAGCGTCATTTAGTCCAGGTTTTCTCTGATGTATTATTCACATGCTTAAGGAGCCGTGATGGAACCTGGGAGTCCTTGCATGATTGATGAGGTGAGACCTCACATTAGTGTAGCTAAAATTGCTCTGAGGAGGCAACAGCCCACAGACAGGCTTGAGAGGGGGAACATGGGATTTGCTTCACCGTGCTACAATCTGAGCAACATCACTGTACATTAGCGCAATTATAAAAACACCTTCCAGTTCAGTTGCAGGTCGCAAAGACTGAACAAAGAGCTTTATTCTAATGTTAAACGCACTCATTAAATCAAACTTAATGTGCTTTTCTATCCTACCTAGCACTTCCCTTATAAAGAGCTGACTCTAACCTCCTTCCACACCTTTCATTTGGGCATACTGTGTTGAAACTGCCATAGTGTTTGAATCGAGGATCTTATCCAACTTGTGCCAATAAAACAGCAGTGAGCTGATTCTGCTGGGCAGACACAGAGGAGAGGTGTTGTGAGTTTAGTGTGTGAAGTGGGGCTGTACCTGCGATTTCCTCCAGCGTGCTGGCTCTCATGTCCAGCAGCACGGTGCCATTGAGGATGCAAGAGCGCAGCTCAAACAGGCTGTGCAGTGAGAGGGTGGCCACGTAGGGCTTGCTCCACCTCTCTCCGCCGTCCTCCACATCCTCCTCAAACTTCAGCCACCTGGGACACGCACACACACACACACACACACACACACAAATAAACAACACAAGTTAGCTTTAGGTCACACTGCCATCCCCCACATCAAAACTCGAGCTGCCTGCACAAGGACACGGCCCTTGGTGGGGTGACTTTGAGACGGCCTCGCAACCACAGCCAGCTGCTCAGCCATATGCGCTCAGAGTATGGATGAGGAGCTCATTAGAGCGGTGGCATCAGCAGCTGCTCTGGAGTCAGGTTGGTGGCACACATTGACAAGCTATACTTAGTAGGGTTGCCATTTCAAGGGTGGATTATAGTAATAACAGGCTGGATCCTGATGCTTCCTGAGCCCTAAGACATGAGCCCCTAAGCACTTACTGTAACTGACTTCAGTTTAGTCTTTGAGGTTATGAGATATACCCATGGAGAACCTATGTTTGTGGTACCAAAAAATTTGGAGCCAAATCTAAATTAAAAAGAATATGGTTTTAAGATGATTCCAAAAATATAGCTACATGTCACTTTCACCCAAGGGCAACTCACAGTAATCACAATTTCCATCAAAGAAAAAGCCCACATCATGACAATACCATCATCATCATCATCAGTCTGTTACAGAGAGAGGCATACCACAACATGTTCTACATCTGAGTTTAGCAACCGCATAGACCCCAGCCTCTCAAATAATTTCTGTCAAAATCTTCAGCGTACTCTCAATTTCAGAAAAAAATGAAAATCAATTATTACTGAGCCAAGGGGTGGTGAGCCAAACATCACCAAGACAACAAGTGATGAACAACTAACTACCAAAACAATAGAATAGTTGAGGAAAAGGATAAGAGGCCATGTAAAACTGTCAACAGGAAAGTCCCAGACAACTGCATGAAACTGTTATAATAAAAACTTCAACATTCTACCCCTGGCAGAAATGTTTTTCCAAAATGTCCATATTTTTTTTTATTATTTCAACATAAATGTCTTTCTATACAATCCAGAAAGAAGTATATCCAGTAATCCAGTGCTAAACACACACTGAACATACTCTCTTGTAGGATCTTGTGCCCTTTCCCATCAAATTCATTCATGGAGGAGCTGTACTCAAAGAAAGGATTTCTTGGGGGAAAAAAAGACAGAATACAACAGACTTCAAAGAATACAATTCCCCATTGCACAATGACAAGCCTTGAACACGGTGTGTGGCTGAAGGACACAAGGTACATGTGGGGCTACAGCACTGTGGAAGCGGGAATACAAACAACTGGGCGAGCCGAACAGGATGTGCCGACACAATTCAGCCCAGCAGCAGTGAGTCATGACGTGGTTATGAGACGGCTCTCCATGTGCATTTACGACAGACAGCTCAAGAGAAGCTTCTGGTTGCATTGCATTGTTGGGAGTTACACAACAGCAGCAATATTGACACTCAATACATTTGCTTGTGCCATTGGAGATTAGCACAACAGTTATTGTTAGCCATGCTAAGTAAGATTGGAAATTAATAAAGCAAAATAATCCAGTACAGTGGGCATGACAGATACGAAGCCATGAAACTGTACCGCTGGAGCCCACACTAGACTGAGTGGTGCATTCTTAAGTCGTCCGGGTATCTGCAATGGTTACATCAGGGGGCATAAGTATAACTACTTAAGAGCTTTTGTGCAGCACGCTTTAAGGCCACAGAGTAAGAGGTAGCTGAATAGCGTGCCCATCCTCCTGGGTGCACACATTACACTGGCTCCTTAATGGAAGCCCCCCTGCATTGTTAAGCACAGCCCTGGCTGGCAGTGCTGAGGCAAGAGGAAGTGGTGTAGGCGAACAAGCTTGTGTGCTGGAGGCAGTGACTGTGATGGTGGTGCATCTACCTGGCCGTCTCTCTCCACTCTACGTCCTCGCCCTCCCGCCAGCTAATCTCGTCCAGCTGTGTGAAGAGGTCATGGGGGATGTGCTCTTCGTCGTCATCCTCTGTGCCCAGCAGGAACTGCACTCTCTGAGATGGGGTGTCTGACAGCCAGAGATGGACGGGGAATGTTCATTTATATAAAGCAAAATGTGCAGTGTATTTGTGGCTTGAAAGGTAAAAATCAATCCATTAAGCTATAGAGCACTTATATAAACCTGTACTATGCTATGGCTTAAATATGCCTATACTTAAGTGAACTTAAGCTGTACAGAAGAGGGCTGAAAAAAAAAATAGGATGATGACAGATGATTTTCATAAATCAATGGGGTCGTGAGTGCATTGTGTGCACTGCCAGCAGAAAATATCGCCCTCAAGAGTAAACATATTTGATATAGGAATGCTTTGAAAAGAGCTGAAATACACAAAATAATTGAATACACCATGTAGCAGAATAGAGATAGATAGATAGATAAATACTTTTATTATCCCATAGATAATTCTGGTGAAAATTCTGGAAAGAAGAGGGTACTACAAATACAACTCAGGACCAGATTATCTATGGATCAAATCATCCTCTCCTCTCTCCCATCCACACAGGAAGCTTGGCCTTACTGAAGGAGGGTGACTCACGGCCGTCGTCCACGCCGGAGTCCCTCTCCCGGCTCCTCTTCCGGTGCCGGTGGCCATGGTGCCTGTGCCTCCGACGGGTCTTGCGGCCCAGCGGCACGTGCACGCCGATGTACAGAGTTCGGTGTCCTGGGGGACAGGAGGAGAGGGGAGTTTAGACATAGGTTTGGAGCTAAGCCAATGGCTCAGAAACCATCACAGCATGAGAACCTACTGTTTGTGACAGCAGCCTTTGGGGAGCACACTGCTTCCCTCAGCATTTGTTTTTCTGCTTTTGCTTTTCAGCCTCTATGTCTCTTTTCCTTCTCTGTAAGTATTCACTGTCAACAATCATGAGACTCCAATTCCAAACCATATTAATACAGCAAAAAGGATAGTAAATAAATAGAATTAGATGTAATCTGGATTTAAAGGTCGCGCCATCAGCATTTCAATGGGAGTGGATACTGACAGAGGCTCCCGGAGGGAGGCATTAAATTATGACATTGGTGGGGTGCTTTAGCTGATAAACTATTACTACATTATTTTTATTATTAGGGACCTGGCTAAAGAGATGTGCTCAACGTTTAACATCTGCCGCTGCAATTGCAACGAACATGCACACACACACGCACATACACACACACACGCTACTCTTCTAAAAGCCTCCACAGCTGAAAAATGGAGCAGCCATGCACAGGTGCTCTGCAGATTCTACAGGTAATACCACACACAGAAAAACAAATAAACATCAAGAGCACAACAATAACAATAACATATTACGAAACACCAATTAGCCTCAAGTCTGCACATGCCTTTTCCTTCTTTTCTTTTGCCCCCTGTATGAACCTCTGACCCATTCTGACCCAAGACTACCTTCCTCAATTTCATCCTGTGGCCTGAATGAATCTGTCAGCACTCACAATGACAGTCCCATCCTGCCCTCTCAGTACAGGAGGAGGGAAAAGAGTGCAGGAAGCGTCCAAACATGCATGTGAACAGCAGCAGCATTAGGAGCAGCTTCTGGGTTGCTGCCATGTGTTCCTATAACTGTGTGAGGCTAACACTCACTGACCGTGACACAGCCTGCTCTCCACTCCACACTCACCCCCTCTCCCCGAGGCGGCAGGCCATCTTGGCTAATGTAGCTGCTCCTCGGAGCATTCGGCTAACATCCGGTATCTTTGACTCTCTCCCTTTTGCTCTCCCTTGCTCACTTGCTCACTCACTCTCTCTCACTCTCCCTCTGTTCCTCTCTCTCTCTCTCTCTCTCTCTCTCACACTCTTTTTCTCTCTCTCTCTCTCTGTTTTGGCCACCAGTCTGCGCCATTAAATAAGCCCCAGAAATGTCAGGGAATCGTATGTCTCAGCTCGATGTGCGGCCCTGGGAGCTGTGGCGGAGGCCCAGGCCTCAAAATGAGAGCATAAGTGAATTGTAATCCTTTTTTCAGCCAGAGCTCTGCCAGTTCTACCAATGCCACGCTCTAATCTTGCATGGTCACAGTGTGTGTGTGTGTGTGTGTGCTTCTGCGTGTGTGTGTGTGTGTGTGTTTGTGTGAGAGAGAGAGAAAGAGAGAGAGAGTGTGTGTCTGTGTAGGTTTGTGTATACATGTGTTTGTGTGTTTCTACGTGATTATGTATGAGTGTAGGAGTGTGTGAGTATGAGTGTGTGTGTGTGCATCTGTGTGCACGCGTGCTTGCTGTGTCTTCTTTTGTTCAGAGACTGTGAAATGAGTCAGCAGCGTAGCTGACGTGTACCAATGAAGGTTTGAAGAGATAGAAGAGAACAGAGAGAGAAAGAGACTGAGAGTCAGATTTAACAAATGAAACCCAAACTGTGGGTTTGCTGTGTAAGGCTGCACATCAGTGACATCATACAGAAGCATCCGGAAAGTGGCCAATCTGCCTCAGAGACAACACAGTCACGACACACTGCAGCTGCAAGTCAGAAGCTGTTACACATCACAGTGCATGCAGTGCACACGAGTGCACACACACAGACACACACACACACACACACATAAATACATATACATACAGACACACATACATAAATTTGTAATGCTACCAGACTCATCACTGAATCATTTCCTGTATTTGATCAGATTTGACATCTCAGACATGTTTTGTCAGACATCTCAGACATGTTTCCCTTGTACAGCCGATAATTCAACAATAACTGAATTAGCTGACACAATACCACATCAAATTGGTGGTTATTACCAAGCATTTTGATTACATGGCAAACTAGAAAAGCAAGGCAATATAGTGTCACTGTCCAAATACAAAATTGAATCATCTGTTCCTTGGTCCATGGTTCCTTTTATCCAAATCCGTGCAGTACTTTTCGAGACAGACAAACAGACAGACAGACAGCGGCCAAAACATAACTTCCTTGTTTGAGGTCATTACATGAACAAATGGACAATTATTCATTTGAACTGATCTAAAATGGCTCAAGCATAAGGTGACCTCTGGGATGAAAATTTTCCCTGATTTTTCCGTGGCAACCAGGGACATTCCTATTTCTACAGTCAATATCATCAAAGTAAGTGATGCTTAAGCTTAAAAAATCTGGGGACAGACCACCAAAATTGCCCCCAGAAATCAGGGTCGTCTGGTCACCCTACTCAAGCACCTTATCTGCCTCATCAGCAAGTTCATAAGGACATTATGAGCAATGTTATGTGTACTGTTATTAGACTCTAAGTAGCACATGTCCTTTATTAAGGACATTAAACCCTGCGTGCCCCTTGTGTGTTTGTGTGTGTGTGTGTGTGTGTGTGTGTGAGAGAGAGAGAGAGAGACAGAGATTTTGTATGTTGGAGGGGGAGAGGCAAGACTGGTGTAAAAATAGCACACTTCAAGAGGCTGACACACAGCTGACGTCACTGCTGGTCCACCAAACAACACCCCACCCCCACCCCCAAAACCCCTCTCTCTCCCTGGAGTCTGCCTCCCTTGAGACCCCCTCCCACCTTCATGTCTCTCATGTCTCTTGAGAGGCACAAAGAAAAAGCACTTCTCTATCTGACAGCTCTGCACAGGCAGCCTGTGTGCTCCACTCTTCCTGCACGTCATGCCTGCCGCCCACACTGCTCTCTCCCACACACAGAGCCTTTGCCCCCTCAGCCTCAGCACAGACCAACAACACAAAAAAAGAGAGGGACCAATAGCAGATGAGCTACCGTTACCTTACCTTCAAGTTCCTCCTTCTCAAAGTTGGTCTTAAGCATGGACCGGGCCCCTCCCTGGTCCACAACAGCCTCCTCATCGTTCCTCTGTGTGTGGGAGTTAGACAGCTCATTAGTCCGTCACAGTTAGTAGTTAGCACGTTTAAGTCACAACATTTCGCAACACCACAAGGCTAGTAAGCACGGGAGAGAGAAACATGGCCACACACATGCACATGCACACACACGCACACACACACACACACACACACACACACACACAAGCACGGAAAATGAAAAACACATCAGCACAAATACAGTCACACAAGTGATAATGAGGAGACAGTGATAAACAAGGCATTACTTAACATACACAGTTCACAGCGGATGTGAACTTTATTGACCTTCATGCCATTTTGCATGACAAGTGGATTTTCTATTAATCATATTTTCATTCAGTTGTCAAAATGAACCAGTACATCTATAAACACCCACTATAACATACTGGTAGAATGACCTTACTTTGTCTATAAGTTCCTATTAGACCAATGGTAAACACTACAGAGTTCTTTCTTTCTACCAACCAGCCCTCTGGCAGCCACATTCTCCATAGCATTTCCACTGACGGAGGACAATCAGACATTTTAATAGCACCTGACCTCCTCGTTCCCTCTCCCTTGGCTGAGAATAGGTACACACACATACACCACACACACACACACATACACACACTTAGTCTAACATAGACAGTTTCCATGGTTACTGATGTGGTCAATAACGAGAGCCTCTCATGCTGCAATCAAACTGTCAAGTTCTTTCAGACTCTACCCAGCATTTCCCACATGAAATGCTGACGTCGGAGTCATATTCTTCTTTCAGAGCCATTCCATTATGTGATGTGCATCTATCTGTCCTAGTTCTCTTTATCAACACCCTATCATACCCATTTACACCGGTTGCTAAGATATGGAGCATGGGTTGCTGATAAACGACCTGAATTATTATATTCATTATTTATGTATCAAATACGTCAGTATGTACACCACCAAATAAGGAGAGTATGAACAGCTAAGCCTTCCTCTACACACTACAGGCAGTGATGAAGAATAGTCCACCAGCAGAGAGACAGAAAGACAGAGAAAGTGCTTCTGCGCGCGTGCATATCGCAAGCACTGAACCACTTCCATGCTTAATTTCTATTTTAATTATGGGTGCATCCCTGCAGTTCTATTCCTAGCGACGCGCACTCTATGTATAAATAAATTAGCGGGGATATGCTGACAATATGTGTGCCAGCCAGCCCTGTTAGAGTGAGACCTTCCCGCATGAGCACAGAAATGATGAGTCTCCACGGGCCCCATCTGATAGCAGAAGCCAGGGAGACAAGGCAACAGCTACAGTAACACTACGCAACCATTAAAGTGCATCTGCTCGAATCTGCCTGGTTAATGAGCGCCTGATGCATAGCTTGTCACAGAGGAGGACGAGGAGGCGTGTTAACCTATCAGCATGGCATCAGACCCCTCTCTCTTCCCAGGATAGGGGTTGGGATTGGGGTTGGGGGAGTATGTGGTGGGGTGGCACCAAGATGATGCTCTGAAATATCCCCCGAGCATGACCTCACTGAACTTCATTATTGGCTACTGTGACAACAGCCCATCCACGGTGGAGAGGCGCTGGCGTGAGACCCCATTCCTACAAGCAGCCTCCGGACATCAAGACAAACAAGCCTGGCCTGGATATCCCTGTCCTTAGACAAGAGGTCAAGTAAAACACGCAAGGCATGCAGACTAACAGTAAAGGCACTATAAAACAGAGTGTAATATTTTCCATTTGGTTTTCTGTATCTACAGCCTACAAGAAAAGAAGCACACATCAAAGCTCACAAATGCTGGTTCAAACTGATATCTAACCATAAACTCAGCACTACAACAACCTGAAAAGGAATGTAAATTTGTAGCTTGACGCAAAGTTGTGTTATGATTCTTGTGGGCTGAAATGTTAGGACAGATTTAGCTGCTAAGGTTATCTGTGGTACGTGAGACTGACGCTGCAATGACAATATGTATTCTACCTGCTTCTGCCATGCACTAATTGGTTGTGCGTCATCAAACAGCACAAACTATAGAAACTTGTCTTTAAATATGTAGGAAATATAATTGCAAATCACTCATTAGACTTTCTTAAGGTTCTTTTCTGCATTCAGAGCACACTGTTATAAATTCAAATGAGTGAGCATCCCATTGATTGCTGCATTTAATTAAAACAGTGCAAACGCTTTTGTCTGGTGTGGAGTCTTTCATTATGACAAACAGCATACAATGAAGAGCAAATCTCTGGGGTGGCGGTTTAAATGACAGTCTGGAAGATTAGAGCGCCGCTACTGATGTTAAAACCACACATGCCCATCCATGTGAGCGCAGGGAGGTGCTAAAAGAGTGAGAGAGAGAGACTTAGAGAGAGACAGAGAGTTAGAGAGAGTCAGTCAGAGTGAAGAGTGAGAGAGAGAGAGAGAGAGAGATAAAGAGTGAGAGAGACAGAGAGAGAGCGCGAAAGAGGGGCAGATGTTAGCAGTCCAGCCTGGATTCAGAGCTAGGCAAGATGTTCTTACATTTGCATGCACTAAAGCTGGCAACTAATGTTCAGGATGCTGTCTGACAGTATTTGGAATTAACCCACAAATGTAGCATCTGAGAGAGAAAATCTACACAAAACCTTTGTTTGAAAAATCATACATTAAGATAATACAGGATTATAGCACAGACTGAAAACAATGATGGCGGTGTGTCTAGTCATAGTCAACAAATAAAGAGCTAAAAATTCATTGTACCATAACACACCACGGGTGGGTTGAGCCGTACTGTATAATTTACTATAAACTGTGCAAGAGAAACACATTTTTACCCAGGGTATAATTTAAAAATGAAACGTAGGATGATAATGGTGGTCTCTATGGCTGCAGGAGGTGTAGATGGCCTGTTACTACTGCCAACATGGGAACAAGCAGTTATGCCCATGCAGAGCATATAGTATGTGGAGACTCAAGAGTCTCCATGAATGCCATACATCAGAATGACTGAAAAGGAGGAATGGCTAATTACATTGTAATCCTTAAATCCTGTCAGATTTGAATGTACATTTATGTACTGCAGTGGGTGGCGACGCATCCAGAGACGATGCAGTATGTTCCAGCTGTCTTTAAACAGTGTTAGGAACGGGTGATCCAAAATGCAACAGTATTTTTGGAGTGTGATAAAAAACCTCCCTGCAATGTACTGTACAGAATAGTCGTAAAGTCCCAGTCCCTGAACGCGTGTAGACGCGCATCTGAGGCCTTGTGTGCTCAACCCCAGGCAGGAGAATACTAATGACCTAGCTTTTGGTGCAGAGGAAATCATGTGAGCAGACCTCCAGAGAGAGAGAAGCGTGAGGGGCAACATAGGACTGAGCGTTGCACGGGATGGGATGGGTTTGTGTGCACTGGAGCGGGGGGCGGGGGCGGGGGGGGGGGGGGGGGGGGGGGGGGGGGGGGGGGGGGGGGGGGGGGGGGGG
>JAVQKI010410934.1:0-10198 GCA_036025975.1 Nematalosa erebi | reverse complement strand
GGGATGTCCATATTCTTACCTGCCCTTGTAAAGCTCTTTTGTCTGTGAAAATGTGACGTATAATATGTAAATACAATTTTCCTCCCTCATTTACTTGATACTTTCTTAAACATATATATGTGTTTCTCAGGCTGCTTCTTTCCTCAGCGATAGTCCTTCAGACCTGGAGCTTTGTTTTCAAACAGTAACTGATCCAGAGAAACTTAAAACTGTACTTCTCCACAAGCCAACTACCACCAAGTTTGACAGAGGTTTGTAGAATACCATGTCAAATTGTGAAAATACTGTATATGAAGACGATCTTTTGGTACAGAATCTGCCCAATACGGAATTGTATAAATATTGGTTTATGTCAGTGCTGAAAAATGTTCCACTCTCATCTGTTTCAGAGACACCGTTTGGTGACACCATTATGCTCATTCTATCCTACCAGTCATCTGTGGCTGTGGACCAGCAACCCGTCAGTTCAGAGGAGGCGTCTTCTACAGTCCCTACAAATGGAGAAGAAACCACTACGTGTCTTGAGCAAAATGGAAATGTAGATGAGTTTGTTGAGGAGTGTGAGGAGGACGATGTGGCATTGTTGGAAGAAGAAGAGAAATCAGAAAAGACCTCGGAAGAGATAGTAGACTCAGAGAAGGCAGAGACCAGGAATGAAAACAAAAGAACTTCAGCAAAGCCGCCTCAGGGTCACAAGAAGCACAACAAACCACAACGTGAGTGTCCTTCATGTGGCAAGACCTGCAAGTCACCAGCAGGCCTCAAAAGACACTTGAGACTTCATTCACATGCATTTACACTGAGTTGCACCAGCTGTAAAAGGAGATTTAGGACAGATGCGGCTTTGAAGAAGCACATGGAAGTCCATGCCAGGCCTCCTCTGCCCGACGAAAGACATAAGAAATCTAAAGTAAAGGAACCTTTTCCTTGTAGTTTGTGTGGTAAATCCCATGCCAAACCCAATCCACCGGCTTGCGATCAGTGTGGGAGAAGGTACTGCACCTACGTGGGTCTTTACAGACACCGCAAACTTCACTCAGGTGAACGGCCATATCTCTGTACTGTGTGCGGAAAGGGATTTACGTACTCAGACATTCTGAAAGCACACATGCGGACACACACTGGCGAGCGTTCTCATATCTGTACAATATGTGGCAAGAAGTTTGTTCAAGGATGCGGTCTGGTCAGGCATCTGAGAATACATGCAGACGAGAGACCTTTTGCTTGCACTTCGTGTTCAAAGAGCTTCCGGAGCAAACCAGAGCTCGAGCTGCACGTCCGCACGCACACCGGAGAAAGGCCTTACCAGTGTTCACAGTGCGGGAAGCGTTTTGTGGCATCGAATCACCTGAGAAACCACATGCGGACCCATACGGGGGCGCGTCCTCATAGCTGTCCCCACTGCGACAAGTGTTTCGGCTCTCCTGACCAGCTGAGGAAGCACATTCTTGTACATACTGGTGAGAAACCCCATGAATGTCCCGAATGTGGAAAAAGATTTTCACAGCAAGGCAACATGAAGATTCATCTACGAACTCATGGAGGTCCCAAGGTTTTTGAATAGTTTGTCCTTGATAACCTAGTTTTATAGTCAATGTAAATAAGTTTCAAGTGTTGGGTCTTAATGTTTTGTAACTTGAATTTACTCTACCTCTGTGGAAGATGTATGGTTTTAGGGTAATTGGTTAGGTTAGGACAACTTGAATGAAAACTTAAACCCCCAGAATGTTGTGATTGCCTTTGCATTCTCAGACTTATGTCCTCACTGTAATAAACTAAAGTAATTAGTTTCACCTAACACCATAGCAAATTAAAACAACTGAAACTTTTAAAAAAAACGAACATTTATTAAGGAGCATCGTCACAAGGAAGCTCTTTGAAGAAAGTTAAGAAAAAGGAGAGACAGAGAAAGAAGCTAATTCACTTCACCAGCGTGAAGAACAACCGTTTTAGATTAAACCTTGATACATCATTTGGTTTTTGAAACGGGGGCACACATTACTGTATTCTTTTTTTCATGGTCAGAGTTTTAAAACAGACAACATAGACTGCAGTTGTATCAAACCATAATAGTCAGGACAAAAAAAAACATAGCACCAGGTTTAACTGCCATTTCAAATCTGTGGTCAAGCTAAAAGGCAGTTGTCAAAACATTCGGTCAAAATACATTTACTTTGAAAATGTACTAACCATGTGACTTGATTTGATAGGAATCATTAGAATCAATTAGAAGTTTTTTTGTTTTTTTAGAAAGTGGCTTTCAGGCTGTGAAAACATAACCTCTTGACAACTCATTCAACATGTTTCTAATCTACTGACCATATTTTCTACCAATGAGTTTACCACATAGCTCTAGATAGCCAGGTGCAGAGTTATGGGGCAGTGATCGCTGCCCATGGCAGTGTTGCGGATCTTGCTGTCGCACAGGTTAGGCAGCAGAGCCTTGGACAGCACAAAATAGTCCAGTCGCCAGCCCACATTTTTGGACCGTGCGTTCATCATGTAGGTCCAGAAGGTGTAGGCGAAGCCCTGGTCAGGGTACAGCTCGCGGAAGCTGTCCACGAAGCCGGCCTCAAGGAGCTGGGTGAAGCCGTCGCGCTCCTCCTGGGTGAAGCCAGCATTCTTGCGGTTGCCCTTGGGGTTCTTCAGGTCGATCTCCTGGTGGGCAACGTTCAGGTCCCCGCACAGGACAAGAGGCTTGCGCTTATCCAGGTCGGTAAGGTAGGCCCGGAAGTCCACGTCCCAGGTCTTGCGGTAGTCCAGCCTCACCAGGCCGCGGCTAGCGTTGGGCACATAGGCCGTCACCAGGAAGAAATTGGGAAACTCAGCAGTGATGACACGGCCCTCCTTATCATGTTCCTCCTTTCCTGGAAATGGGGACACAGATATAAGAACGATATTAAGGATAACAAAGGATAAGAATTATGCAAGTTGATTAGCACCTACCCAAATCAAACTCTGGAAGTCACTGAGCTATTTTGGGTTTGGGTTTAACTTTCAACACTCCCTATATGCAAGCAGACCAGGCATGCTAAGAGCAGTACATACCTATGCCATATGTGACATTGAGGGGCTCTGTCTTGCAAAGCATGGCCACCCCACTGTATCCCTCCTTTTCCTCAGAGCCTGCCCAGTACTTGTGGGGATACTCGGGCATCGAGGTTATCTCTGCAGGCAAGGCCTTCTCAGCACACTTTGTCTCCTGCAGGCAAATTACATCTGGGGCTTCCTCACGCACCCACTGGTCCAAAAGAAAATAGAAGAAATGAATGTAGAAACCAGTTAGTTTTAAATCCCATCTTGCATACCCATAAGGAAGTGCAACTGTTTAAGGAGCTTAACATACAACTGCTGTACTAGTTGCAAGTATTATATGAGCATAGACAGATTATCAAAGACATGCTGCAAGTTTACAGCACAAGTGTGAAGTATGCTGGACAGAAGTTTAACAACACTGAGACAGTCATTTAGATTTTTCTGTGTGCAATTCCCAAAAAGGCCATGACCCAGTCACCCTCTGCACTCACGTCAAGGCCCTTCTTCTTGACCCATGCACGAAGGCCATCTACGTTCCAGGAAGTGATCTTCATGTTAGCAGCACGGTCATCCTTAGTAGTCAACTTGTCTGGGGGGTCTTCGTACAAGATTGGGGCCTCTGGCTCCTTGCCTTTTTTTCCCTTCTTGGCCTCAGGAGGCGCTTTAAAAAACAGTGATTACGTAAGTGACTGGAGGTCACACAAAATTCTCTTAAGTAAAGTGAATTCACCCAACAACTGCAAAACTACGGTATAAATCAAAACTTTATAGGGCGTATTTAAACACTAATCATACCTGCGCCGTTCTCTCCATCCACGGCATCTTCGGCTTTCTTTCCTCGCTTGGACATATTTTCACAACGAACACCACACACTCCCCTCAAGCACACAACACGCACACACAGTAACACACGGGAGACTACACAAACAAAACAGTGTTACTTTCGTGGCGACTGAACTGTGCATTCTTTCAGTCTTAATAACAACCATGCATTGTGCCTTTGACGATATATGGCTAATGAATAATACAGGGTTCTAGCAATAAAGCTAATGAATGAACAAATTTGGCATCCGAGCGACAATTTTGCCTCTATTGTTTTCAAGGATTTCCGTGGGGAACTCCTTTGTGCCACCTGCAAAGTGCATGCCTTACAACCCTTTCACTTAATCAAAGAAATGTAAGCTTCCCAACTCGATGACTAATAGTAATGCTACAGTCAAGGGTTTAATGTGCAAACCATTTCGGAGCTAATAAGATAGGCCTTACTCAAGAGAACAATTAGCCTGCTAGAACTAGCTACAATTAGCATCCTGCACGACAAGGACACAAACTCATCAAATGATCCACTGCTAATGCTATGAATTCCCATCTGCAACTTGAATGTCTCAGAGGAACAGACAAAAACGATATTGCAGATTTCAACGGAATGGCACAACAGACAGGGAAATTAGCCATTTTTCGTAATTGAAGACTAGCTACGTTATGCGCCAACGGTAACGATTTCTAAATGAATAACTGCCATCCTAAGTTTGCACTGCAAGTCATGGCCATTTCTACTGCAACAGTACAGAAAGTTTCAAGTGCATCGTAACATGTTGTTGGTGCAAAGTAGATGCTATAAACTCACCTTGCACCTTCAGAACTATCGCACGCTGATTGCACCACAACTAAAACACCTCCACGTTAATCTACTAGCAGCAGCAGCAGGCAGCAACAAAGCAAAAATCAGAAGCACGCGTGGTTATGTCATAGGTGTCCATATCATTGCCTGATAGTATCTATGTTTTGTATATTTTTCTGAGAGCTGATGTAGCCCCTGGAATTGTATTGCTTGTATTCCTGTTAATAACTATAATCTGCTCAGGCAAAGGATTAATTGTCATTATAGATTTAGCAACTTTACATTGGAATTTTGTTCAGGAAACATGGATGTGGTTTTTGTTTTGGTCCTGTTTAAGAATCATGGCGCTCAGAGTGTGAGAAAACGGCATCGTGTCCAGTATTTTTGAAGTTATTGACACATTTAAATTGAATGGTAAGGAGGAATTGACTGCTCAGTTGAGTTATTTAATTTTTAAACCTCATGGATCGATTGCATGAATCAAGACGCAGTCTAGACCCTATATGGGCTGTTGCGAGATGAAGTAAAGTTAGGTGTTCTTGTTAGTAATTGAAAACCTCAAATATATTTACATCTCTGATGCGCCTAGTGAACCCCAATCTCTGTTTCTCTTGTAGTGTCGCCATGACTGTTGTCATCGGGTTTGAAGGAAGTGCCAACAAGATTGGCATTGGCATCATTAAGGATGGGGAGGTGCTCTCTAACCCAAGACGCACTTACATCACTCCACCTGGACAAGGTAAGAGGACTCAGCAGTAACTTTACCAGTTACAGGTCAGGACATACACTTTTCTGTACTGCGTCTGTGACAAACCATAAACCTTTACAACTCTTTGTAGGGTTTATGCCCAGTGACACTGCCAAGCATCATCGTTCAGTAATTCTCACAGTTCTTCGGGAGGCATTGGATGAGGCAGGACTGACTCCTGCTGATATTGACTGTGTAGCATACACCAAAGGCAAGTTACATGTGTTTTGTTTTTGTTTTTTTCTAGTTTAAAACTTGTAATTTGAAACATGGGCTAGCTTAAATACTCATCTTGCTCTCATGTCTATCCATTGTTGTGGCCACACTTAAAATCTGCAGGTCCAGGCATGGGTGCCCCTCTCGTGACTGTGGCCCTGGTCGCACGGACGGTGGCCCAGCTCTGGGGGAAGCCTTTACTGGGCGTCAACCACTGCATCGGTCACATAGAAATGGGCCGTCTCATCACTCATGCCAACAACCCTACAGTGCTTTACGTCAGTGGAGGCAACACCCAGGTCAGCAGCACTGACCAGAAGGATAGTTAAGCTGAACAGATGCAGATTTTACAGAAATGATTTTCTGCTGACCAATAGGGGTGTTATGTAATGTGTGATAATATACTCCTAATATAATAACAGTGTGTTCTTTGTGATGATCTGCTGTCACTATCAACAGGTAATTGCCTACTCTGAAAGGCGTTATAGGATATTTGGTGAGACTATTGACATTGCAGTTGGAAACTGCCTTGATCGATTTGCTAGAGTCATCAAGGTAAGCACATACTGTTTTTATGCAAATCATTTCTTTTTCAGTGTACCTCTAAAAAGATCAATATGTAAATGTAAAGAAATGCAGGATTTGTTTCTGTTTATGCATTATTTTTTCTTTCCTTTGTGGCAGATATCAAATGATCCTAGTCCAGGATACAATATTGAACAGATGGCAAAGAAGTAAGAAATTTTGGGGCTTTCTGCAAATTTTTCTTTGTCTCAACTGTTCTCATTTGACCTGTATTGCAGATAGATTAATTCTTTGTGTGTGTGTGTGTGTGTGTGTGTGTGTGTGTGTGTGTGTTTGTGTTTGTTGCCTTAATTCCCAAAGTTGTGTTAGTCAAATCGAATATGAAGTGCATGTGTGGGTGCTGAGGCAATTATGATGCATGTCTAATTTCTGTCTGTGTGTGTGCATTTAGGGGCACTCAGTATGTGGAGCTTCCATACACTGTAAAGGGAATGGATGTGTCTTTCTCTGGAATATTGTCTTACATTGAGGCAAGTTGGCAGAAATTGTTTTAAGTATAATTTTGCATGCATACACGTTTATTTCCCTTGTCTTTACTTTTCATGACAAGACTTTTGAGAACTGTCCTGTGTGCGTGTTTGTTTGTGTTCGTGTGCATGGGTGGGTGTGCACATACACTGTTCTTGTAGGAAGCAGCTCATAAGATGTTGAGTTCAGGACAGTGCACGGCAGAAGATTTGTGTTTCTCTCTTCAGGTAATCAGCTTAACATCTAGTGGAGATTTCACTTACACTATTTGTAATTATGGGGAATTTTGAAGTCACTGTTTTCTTTTGGGGCTTTGTCGTTTTTGCCATCGTGGCCTCAGAAACTCGACATGACATGATTGAAGTACACCTATCTCAGACCCTCATGTCTCTGTCCTCTTAGGAGACCTTGTTCTCCATGCTGGTGGAGATCACAGAGAGGGCCATGGCTCACTGTGGGTCACAGGAGGTGCTCATTGTCGGGGGTGTGGGCTGTAAGTACAGCTTAAAAAGCACTTTTTTGTGGAAGTGCCATAAAAATAGGCAGTAACCTCTCTGAGAAAGACTTAAAAGTTTCTTATGCATACTGGATGTTCCCTTTCCCTTCAGTCATATGATACAAGACAATTGTTGATTTTTGTTTTGTACTGACTATAAAATAAAATAAAACAAAAAAAAAAACAAGAATTTAAGCGCTAAGTAATACACTAATGCACTGCCTTCATATTTTGTCTTGGTTTTAAAGGTAATCTGCGCCTACAAGAGATGATGGGTGTCATGTGCAAAGAAAGAGGAGCCAAGCTCTTTGCCACAGATGAGCGGTAAGGTTTGACTTAGTCACAGATCAGACCGCCCATATTCCTGGATTTTGAAAAAATGTTTAACATGTTTGTATTAGTAGGAGAGAGTTCCTCTGGGTATACGTATAAATGCAATGAAATAGTTACTCGTAGTTACACGTATCTGTAAAAATGGTAAAAGTTTATGAATGTATTTTAGCTTTCTAGTAGGTTTTTGATTCAAATTATGCATTTGCTCTGACCTCCGATTTGCAGCACCTTAGATTGGGAGGAGATCGTGCTAGCTCAGATTGTGCGAGTACCTGTGCTGAAAACACAACATACTTGGGAAGGTAGTAATAACAGAAGTAGCAGTTAGCTGTTGTAGTAGAAAGTAGCGATGGTGTTAGTGATGTATATTAAGCATTTAAAATTAAGATTCTTCTCCTGGATTTCTTGTGTTCATAGGTTTTGTATTGATAACGGGGCCATGATAGCACAGGCTGGCTGGGAAATGTTTCGCTCTGGTTGTGTCACTGAGCTGCCTGACTCCTGGATCACTCAGAGGTAATGTACACACACACACACACACACACAGAGAGAGAGAGAGAGAGAGAGACAGACACAGATTATATTTAAAGTATGTTTAAATGTAAATGTTTGTATTATTTATTTTTTACATCTTACAAGTTTTTATTACAAGTTGCATCACACATACTGTACTACTCTCAGTCAAGGTTGCTGACGCAAACCAAAAGAATAGACCATATTACTCCAGTTTTGAGGTCTCTACACTGGCTACTAGTGCCCTACTGAATCTATTTTAAAGCCCTACTGGTTGTGTTTTATGTGTTTTAATCACACTTATTGGCCAGGGTCCTCTTTACCTCTTAGACATGCTTAAGAAATGCTCAAATCTGAAGAAAATAATTTAGTGCATGAAATGGGCTATATAAATAAACTTGTTTTGGCCTTCCCCTTCCCCCTGCTACAGTACCTCATCACTACATCATGTGTTGCAGATACAGAACAGATGAGGTGGAGGTCACCTGGAGAGACTGACATTTCTGTTTCTGCTGTGGATGAAGAAAAGTGTATAGATGGTGATTGTCACAGGAAACCTAATATGAATTTTTAAGGTTGTGTTTGTTTTCACCAACGTGATATTATATGGAATAAATTATGTTTCTTTTTGAAAAAAATATATAAAAGTCAACTTGATTGTTTGGAAGTAAGACTGAACACAGTGCTCAGGTTCATTAAAGTTTCAACAGGACACACACACAAACATGCAGTTGCACACACACACACACTACCATAAATCTATATTTTGACTTCTGTTGCCTAGTCAAAGCATTACACCAAAAGATATTTAGACTTGCTATTTATATATTTCTAGATAGATAATGCCAGCAGACTACCTCTGAGGTCACACCAGGGCTATAGATAAGGGTAAACACAAACAGTACCTTTAAGTAGCATCATACTTCTCTCAATATTGTTTACTCACCTATTGCAACTACAACTTTTAGTAGAACCGTTAAGCACAATACAAAAGCACGCTATATTATTCCCAGACGTGCTCTGTGGTTTCTCACCCAGCTTTTTGCCCACATTATAGTTTAACAACCTCTTAGTGGTTTTGACACAGGAAGTTCCAAGTTTTCTCACACTTCTGCAATGCATTTGAACTGACAACCATAAAAGCACTCCCGTCCGTTTAGACATCAGCTCACTTTTTAGAACAAGAACCTCAGAACTTGCAGAGAATGTTTACTCTGCTGTAGAGTTAAACTACGACAGTCGAGGACCAGAAATCACAGAAACTGAAGAACAAGGAAGAGGAAAGGGAGTTATGTTGTTGCGTGTAGACTGTGGTCAGTGTAGAGTCGGACGTTTTTCCTTGTTTACCAAATGTATGACTTTCCTTTAAACGTTGCAAAACATTTGTGAAATTATCTCTGGAGCTAATCTTCATTTTTCCTAAAGGGGTGTGTTGTGCTCATTGTCCTTTATATGTAAATGTGCAAGTGATACTATAAACTACAAAACCTTTCAGCATCACACTCAGAAGAGAAACATACTGATGATGTGGAATACACAGTTGTCACACTGCACAACCAAAGACCATGTACAACAGTCTTTCTATACATAATGGGTGAGTATTACAGACATCAGAGCTATGACTGACAGTTTAGAAGACGCACAATAAACTATAAGCAATCCAAAGGATGGCTTCTGGATCAGTTTGACAGATTATGAAAAAGAGAGGCAGTGGACAAAGGATGGCTTCTGGATCAGTTTGACAGATTATGAAAAAGAGAGGCAGTGGACAACAAAGATCTAAACTCCATAAGGTGAAACATGCACTTTCTTCACATGGCTGTCAGATAATAATGATAAATAACAGGTCGCATCTTTCAACCACCACGGCTTTTTTAGACTGCATTTTCCTCTTTGGTCAGGTTCTGGTACGATGGTTAACCAAACAACTGGAGCGGGGTCAGATATCAGTACATCTCTGGAGAGGACTGCGGCTTAGAGAGAGATGTGTCAGAACAGCACGGGAACAAACTTCTTACATGATGTGAAGTAGGCCTAGCAGGGGACCATTTTCTGGACTTTTCTGATTATTGTTGATTGATTGAACTGTGATTTAGATATTGGTAATAAACTAAACAGAAAAGGATGCTGTTTTGAAAAAAACAGGCATTATTGCATAAATGAGAGCATAAAACCAGCCTCT
>JAVQKI010410865.1:0-13970 GCA_036025975.1 Nematalosa erebi | reverse complement strand
CCCCCCCCCCCGACAGAGAGAGAGAGAGAGAGCACATATTTTGAAAACAAAATCCAATGTTTGCCTGAGCCAGCTTAAATTTGAGAGAGCTTGTTATTTTGATTACACGGGGTGGGGGGGATATTTCTGCCCCAGTGTGAGAGGCTGTCAGAGGAGCGGAGGAGGCTCACGCACGCACGCACACATACACACACACAATCCAGCACTGTTTCCCTCGCCCAGCAAATCCATTCAGCTAAAGCTGTTTGCAAGAGGAGACAGTGTCCTGTTCAATGAGCGTGAGGCCCCATCTCTCTCTCGTGCACGCTCTCTCTCTCTCTCTCCATCTTTATCCCGCTTCCCTCACGCTTGTCCTCCATCTTGTTCCCCTCTCATGTCTTTCATTTTATGCCTCTATCTGTTCCCCAACTCCTCACTTCCTGCTACATTCCTCCTTAGCATCCTGTTTATATTTATTTCATTCCAAGTGTCTGTTTATATCACTTCACCATTAAACTCTCCCCCCATCTTTAAACCTCTCCCTCATTTCTTCCCTGAAAAAATCTACCCCCTCCCCTCCCATCCGCCCGCCCCCTTAATTTTTTTTTTCCATTTTCCATTCTCTCTTCCACTGCTTCTAACCCTCTCTTCCTCTTGCCCTCGTTGCATGCCAGTCGTCAGCAGGCACTCCATGCCAGAGATAAGATTTGACTGTTCCCACGTGGCCACAGTCGTGGCCTCGCCACTCTAATCTGGCCGCCGCTCGTGCCACCACACCGTACTTCCTCATCCCCCACTCCTCTCTTCCGTTATTGCTGCTCCCTCCCTGTCCCTCTCCCTCTCTCTCTCTCTCTCTCTCTCCTCCTCTCTGCTACAACATACGCTGCTTCTCCTCATCTGACCCTGGGTTTCTGTAGTGCATGGGTGGGTTAAGGTTGATTTCTGTATCCTTTTCTTCCCCCTCTCTTGCCAGCGTTCCATTTAAGCTGGATGTGGGTTAAGGACCCCGGATTAGCCCATGTGAGCTGAAAAATACAACCATCCAAGCCCTCCTCCCCCCTCTCCATCTCTCCCTCTCTCCCCTTGCACTCAACCAAAACCTCTCTGCCCCTCCCCCACGCTCTCTCCGGGGCATTAGGATTGCCACACTGTACACGGGCACACACGCACAGGCACACACAAACACACACACACACACACTTGCACTGCTGCACACGCACATCGCACTCAAGCATGAAACTTCCACGGTCACAAGGTCATGTAGGCTCCTCCCTCTCTCTTTCTCTCCCTCTCTCACACACACACACACACACACACACAAACACGCAAATGTGCGTGTATACACACACACACACACACACACACGGTTTGTTGCTAGGTAAAAAAGAAAGAGGGCCGTGTGCCTCAGAGCTCTTTGGGGGTGGGGGTGACGCTTTTACATCCAGGGCATTCCGAATGCAGTGACTCAATGCTGGAAATAGGTCTTCCATTGCATAAGTCAGACCCCCCCTACAACTGACGACAAAAATCCTCAACCCCCCCCCACCTCTCAGGCCTGCAAAAATGAAAACATTTGCTCATGGTTGCCACTTTCAGTGAGGAGAAGATGTATGTGGATATGCCTTTCCCCCAGTCCTCATATTCCCCCACTTTTTTGGGGGGAGGTTAATCGTAAGCGGGTGATCTAAAAATAACCAAAAAACTACACATCACAAAGCGTAAAATTAATTCCCCTGTCCTCTTGCATTTAAAGAGGGCACGCATATTACTGTGGCCGGCTGACCAATGTCACAGCGAGTCAAAACTCACGAACACCTCCTCCAACCCTCATTTCACTAAGAGGATGTTTAACAGTGTGGCTGGTTAGCTCAGCAGAGATAAAGCTGGCAGATCCGCTCTGGTAATCTGAAAGACACGGCAATCTCAGCTGCTCTGGGCACAAGGCATGCCATGGGGGCACGCCAGCCTGGCGTGGCAGAGGAGCACGGCAGCCTCCACTGGCCCCCGCAGTCGCCATCACTCACCAACTACCTCCAATAGCGTGTTGTCAGCAGAACCTGGCCAAGTGTATGCGAGGACTACAGGGGGAGGAGAAATGGTGTTGTTTTTAAACTGCACATGACTGGTATGCAGCATGCATAAAATTAAAAAATTCTCTGAGCATAATAAATGTGTCCTCTGGTGCTTTCAGATGGAGGAGTGAGGGGGAGGGGGTGGGGGAGTGGTCGGTGGTGGTGGAAGTGATCCCAGCAGGATGCTTCCATGACCACAATTTGGTTGTGCAGGGTTGCACAACCACCTAGAGGGAAAGGGAAACGACACGGTTTTTGGTTGATGCCACCGCCACCATAACCGCAGTCACACATCAATTCAAAAGCCAGGCCAGGGCAAGCCAGCTTGGCTTATCCCGGTGAAACCTGATTTTTATTTTCCCCCTCCCTCCTTCTCCCTCTCTCTTTCTCTCTCCTACTGTATGTCGGTAGTGCCGCTAGTGCTGATGCTGCTGCTGTTGTTCTGGGGCTCCTACAGTGGATTTGTGCACAGCGGAGATATCTTCCCCGAGGGAAAGCTCCGAGAAAAGGCTCGTATAGTGCCGGGCGCGCTGAGGTGCAACGGCATCGGCATGCACAGAGGGGAGCGGCACAGGCTCGGCAAAGAAATCGCTGAGTGACAGCAGTCGGCTTTTCATCCATCATCCCCACTTAAAAGGGTGCTTACTGTCAGCCAGGAGAAGACTGAAGTGACACTGTATAGTGTAGAAAGCATTCCAATCCGCTGACATCATTGTTCCAGATTTAACGGCAAAACAACAGAATGGCTTTTTTTTTTCCTCCTCTTTTCATTCGGCTTCACGCACAACGTATCGTATTCACACATAAACTTAAAAAATTCCATGGAATGGAATGACATCAAATGCTGCATCCTCAGGGTCCGATGACAAGGCTTCTTATGTGTACTTCCCTCATAGTGTATTATTAAGTAGTCAAACATACCTACTACTATACAGCCTTATGCAATTCAATCTTTTTGGCTAAAAAAAGAGAGTAGAGTACTGGTAGAAAAAAAAAATCTCTTGGGAAGACAGAAATGGGCTTATATAGGGCTAAGAAAACAAAGACACAAGGAAGCATGAAAAAGAAATACCAAAAATGTCTACCCAAAAATATTGTAATCCTTCTCCTGTATTTAGCTGGATGTTTCTTGATGTTACAGTCTTTGTAACAGGGAGTGGCTTCATGATCAGCTGTTGGTCTATCTGTGTACTGAGAGGGACAGCTACTGCAGCTCTATTTCCAGGCATGCCTTTGGCTTAACTTACTCAGGTCGGCCATTAAACCACCAACTTTGGGAACAAGCCCCTGGTCTGAAAGCTGGTTTGAGCAATGTTAGCCTTTCTGACCACCTTAACTTCCAAGGAGCCCACCTGTTCAATTTTGTGTGCAAGTGTGCATTCTCAACCGTTTACGCAGTCAAAATGCTGAAGTGCCTGAGGGCATTTTAAGAGCGTAGGACTGGGAGTGTTTCTTTTTCAGAATGACAATGGGTAAAAGAATTAAAACAGCAGAAGTGTGACAGAAAGGTACAGTACATTGCGGTGTGGAAATAGATACTGCAATTGTTTTGTACACTGCGCATTCTTAAGACCAAAAAAAAAAAAAAAATTGAGAGGATAGGTTGTAAGGTGATACTTACGTGGAACTGTATCAGGGATGTAGTAGAACTTTTCATTACACAGGTTCCCCTCACAGCAGCAGAAGAATACATCCTTCACCTCTCGCCTCTCCACACACTCAGTGCTGAGAAAAATACATGAATAAGTAAGTGAATAACATGGGTCACAAGAACTGAAGGGGGAAAGGTCAAGACTCAAGGAAAAACTGGACTCTGTTCAGAACCTTGAGAAATACACTCAGTAAATAAATCTGAATTGAACTGACTTCATTCATTTATTCATTCATACATACATTAAATACATACATTCATACATCACGCAACCTATACACTCTCTCTGTACTGTCCATCCCTTTGGATAAAAGCATCTGTTGTAGCAATGCGATGTACGTCTGCAATTCTAGTTTATCCACACAGCCTGTTCATCCCACACATTTGCTCCCTGCAGGGGCTTTATCGTCGCTGTTCAGGCTCCCTGTCAGAACATGATGTTTGCCATCAAGCTGCCATCTTGCCATTTGGGAGGCTGTCTACAAGACCTTGGCATTTTCATAAATGAGCTAGAAAACATCAACGAGCTAGAAAGCAGCAAGAAATTACTGGAGATGGTGTAAGGGCATCAAGTTTTCTTGTCAAATGAGATGGTGCATAACCCAGACACAGGTAAACACACATAAACACAGGAGGGCAAACATTATGTTTGTGTGTACTGTATGTATGTGTGTGTGTGTGTGTGTGTGTGTGTGCGCGTGCGTGCGTGCATGTGCGCTTTGAGAACGCAAGAAGAAATGTGAGCAGCTCTGTCGTGTGCTCGAAAAACCCACATGTGTCCAGTCAAGCTACCTGGAGCCACGACAAGGCAGCGCGTCAGCCATGTATAAAAAAAACAAAAAAAAAAACATATCGATCAGGTTACGACAGGCGTCAGGTAAACAGGTTCAACGGCATGCTGGAACAAGTGCTCTGAGCTACAGTGCCTTGTTGCTCTTTGAGCAACGGGCGCCTTGCACGCCATGTACACTTGGGAGAGAAGAAAGCTCTTGTCTCTGAGCAAGTACTAACTTTCTGACAGCGTGATGGGGTGTGTGAGTTCAGATGTGTTGATAAACACAGATGGATCACCAGCCTCTAGCAGTGGTTGAAGCACAAGGACAACATACTGTACTCCCATGCTTTGCTTGAAAAAAAAAAAACAAAAAAACAAAAAACAGACGAAAGTGTGCCTGAAATGTATATTTTTTTTTTCTTTCAAAAAAAAAAAAAAAATAGCTTAAGTCATCACGAACTACACAAGCATGTTTTAAGACACTTACAAGAACATAAATAAACAATCTCTGGACTTTGCTCTGCCCATGTGGGTTTATACAGTTCAAACAATGTGATGGACTAAAATGCATAAATGTGATACAAATCACAAAAACCACCCTCTGTAAATAATATGCCAAACAAGGTCCGCTCACATACACAAACAGGGTGTATGTTTACTCACATACTTTCGAAAATCAAACAGGCAACGTGATTCAGCAGGACCGCCAATGAAGGTGACAACACGTGTACACAAGCAGAGGGCTTGTATATAATAAAACCTTTCATAGATAACAACCTTTAGAGGAAAAGGGTAGCCAGTGCTTGGTTTCACTGTGGAAAACCGCTTAGAGAATAAATACCCACAAAATTAGGCACACAAACTGAGCAAACCTCATCATGTGGTTTATTGCATGGGTCCTTATCTGGCTATTGCCTCTAGGATTCACATTAGTGTGTGTGCGAGGTGATGTATTTGTGAGCAGAGCAAACACTGATGAATTATATCTCCTCTGAATTTCACTATAGCAACCCAATCACACTGTGCAGCAGACCACTTAGCAGCCTATGGCTTAATCATTAAATGTAACACACCACATGAGGTCTTTGATCGCCACGGGCCTGCTCCTGTGTTAATTATAGATCATTATAGAGTCCTGTCATAATTTTCAGAATATGCAACTCTTTTGTGGGTTTACCTTTTATTTACCTACTGTCAAAGGCACAAGCAAGGTTATATTAGTGCAGATAGTTTTCAAAGATGGAGGCTATGGTGGACAGAATTACCTGTCGTAGCAGCTGATGTCATCGAGCCAACAGCCTTGTTTGTAGAGCTCCACCGTGCCCGAGATGTTCTTCCAGGTGGCGTAGCAATGCACGCGCTTGTCCTTCTCCCCGACGCATTGCTTCACCACTGTCCTGTTGATGCGGCTCTCTGCGTTGGGGTGGTAGCTGTAATGCATACATTCTTGTGTTTCCGAACGACCAAGGATGGCACCTACAGAGATATGGGAGGGGTGGGGGGCACAAGGGGAAAAAGGCCAAGGGAACACATGAGTCATGTTTCTTTTACAGAAGGAAGTAAAGGTCATTGGGTGCATGTGGAATGCCCAGCCTTAACAGACCAGACCAGCAAGGAGGTGGCAAGCGACTATTTACATGAAAGGCGTTGGATATAACGACTGCGTTTTACAAGTAAATACGAGTCACACCACAGACCTCAGACTCTGTGTGTGCACAAGCACAATGTCAATGACACAACACACACACACACACACACACACACATAACACCTGCTAGTGTGTTTTGAGTAATCTGCCACCGTTCTCACATCCCTGGCCCCGATATTAGATTCCGTCACGCTACAGGGCTCTGTGTCAAACCCCTCTCTGCCAGCTGGTGATGTGACCACTGGCTAAGCTCATGTTACTTCACATTAGCATAAAACCAAGAGGCGCTTGTGGAGAGAAAGGCCTCCCAGTGGACCATCACAGGCCTCCTTCTTCTTTGGGATTGAAATTCAATCTCTTGATTAGCCAAATCAAATCTGGTGGCATCAGAATACCGCTCGTCAGGTGAGCTCTTAGCTGGCTCCTGTAGCAACAGAGGTAAGTTTAAAGCAGCATTATCACTTTAGCTGCGTGCAGGACATCCTGTTAAATGAAAACATCAAAGAGGTTAAGGAAGCAATCATCAGAGATAAGGGCGCTCATGGACATCACTTCCTCATTACCTTATGGTAAACGTACAGATGCAGATAAGCACACACGGACAAATGGGCGCCCCACTTCATGAAAGCCATGAACATGGCCAATGCCCCTGTGCCTCTCGCATGCAAATTCCTGACAACCTATTGACAACACTTTTTCACATTCTTGGGGCACTTGTGGCTCATGGCTCTGTATTTCTGTAACCGGCCTCAGTTTTGTGGTCACATAAAGCTTTATGGTCCATGTACAATGGTGCCGCTGTGGCTGCAAAACAGTGTCAAATCATGATTCTACTAACACCACTTCCGTCATTTGTAAAGTCAAAATTCTGAGATGATGAGATAGCCGACTCATTTCTGCGCACTCTTGTTATCTTGAAACACTATAAGTAGTGTGACACAACCACATGTTTATTTTCCAGGAAAGATAAGAGAAATAAATATCATATCTTAGCACATTCCATCAGAAAATGTGGTTAGAACTTGCTATTACAAACATGTAATAGAAACCAATGACAAACAAAAAAGTGGTTTTCTCATGGGTGGACATAGTTTAGACAATCACTTACCACAAACAAACTACAGAAGTGGAAAGAATGTTAAGTACCAAGAGTAGTGCATAGTTTGAAAGATACCATTGTTACCAAAGTCTTATTCTGTGCTTTATTGTGCTTACTGACAGATGAGGTATAATTCATATTACTGAGCAGGAGCACATCAGCGGATCCGTGGATCAGTGGAAGTCAGCGGAACCAGTTTATCATTAAGGAAAAATTTCTATAAAACCCACCAAATACTCCATTCTCGCAAACCCTAAGAGATGTAAGGAACTGCTGTCAATATGAACGGCAACTTGAATGTTCTGGTAATTCGGTAGCAATAGTGAGCAAGTCTTAAGGCTATGATCTAGAAACTGGTCACACAGGTCGAGTGAGGACAGCCAGGACAACGAGGCACCAACAGGAGGAGACTTGAGTGGAGGGGGCTGCATAAGATAAGCTGTTTGTTTGGAATTAATCTTAAGAAAGGCTTGTAATTTGTCCTCATATTATCGGCTCTTCACAAATAAAGGTGACGATGTGCAACTAATTTCAGATAAACTCCCTCTAATTGCCTTGTGGTTTTCGAAGGCATATCCACTTTCATCTTAAATAAAGAATATACCTTTAAATCAAGCCTTTTTCCTCCGAATTTCTTCAGGCTATTAGCAACAGCATTGGGTGCGCATATTATTAGGTTACACTTGAAGAAATTGCCAACAACAAATTAATAGCAAGGGTAGACCTGGCCAATTTCATATTAATTTAATATTTTCTGTTGTGGCTTATTTGAAATGATTGCCTGGCATTAGATAGATTTCTTTTAAGACTAAGAGCTCTTCGCCATGTTAAACCAGAAAAGTACAGCCGAGAAAGCAGTGCGTAAACTAGGGACTTAAGTCTGGCACTAAACTGGAATGTTTTTTTTTTTTTTTGTGGTTTGTTAACCTGTTGTGGTTACCTTATCTTTGCCTGATGAGAAATGTTGTAGAGGACGGTTCAAAGTGCCCACTTCATTGAGACACACTAAACAGCACACTCATAAAAACGATGGCAAAATGGCTCATTAAAAACCAAATGGTGCAATCAAGTCAATGGGACTGTGTACTATGTCAATTATTTTGGGAAGAATTAATTTGCTAATTGCCCCTTGGTAGGAATAAATCCAGGGGGATTAGCTGCGGAGAAACAAGTCGCCATTATTAGGATTACAGGGAATCTGCTGGAATTACTGTCACAACCACACCAAGGAGTGGAATGGCTGCCGAAGATGTACATCGACCCCGCAATGCTCTCCTTCGCTACAGTACGCCTCTGAATCTGGGCCAACAGCTGAGATCAAACAAACACTACAGCCCCCAACCCTTCTGTACCCCTGTCCCCCTGCATTTCATGTGAAATAACTATGTCTCTCCTTTGGAACCGTCACTCATGCGCGCCTCAGGGTCGATCCCTGAACCCAGAGAAGACCTTCAGCCTGCAGCACTGAAGGCGATCTATGCACACTGGCACTGGGGCTGCCATGCTGGCAAGGGCAGGGCTAAGTGAATCTTAACCCAAGGTCTGTGCGAGGAGGAGGAGGAGGAGGAGGAGGAGAGACGCTATTCCAAGTGCGAAAGGGTTGCTTAAGGAGCAACTACTGAGCCAGGGGGTGGAGGTCCTGGGTCACATGAGGTACCACAGGCTAAGATGTGGGCGCCCGATAAACACACTGACAAATTCAGCTGCGGCTAGAGCCATTAACCTACAGCTATGTCCTTCCTTAATGTTCCCACTTACCAAGGGGCATCACTGTTTTACGGTTTGATTAAAAGAAAAACGTGTACCAAACTACAGGCCTAAGTCTTCATAATTGCGTGATTAGATTTCAGATATGTGTTTGAAACACTATAGCCTTTTCTTATGTGAATGGTGGAAGCAGAGTGAACATGCACATTTTGCAGGTAAATTCAGTCTCTGCTGTCACTACTGGGAGAAATGAAGGTCTGGCTAAGTCATGACAATGGGTCTTGCCATCAAAGAAAAAAGCTGGTTACAAAATCTTTTTTTTCAGTCATGGAAGAACTGTGGTAATCAAGTCTGCTGTAACACATGGCTGGGGGCAACATACTGTAAGCGATCAAGATTAATTAATCAACAGTTACGGATAAACATGCACAAAAGAGTGTGAAGAGCTCCACTGTAATCCCTATATGAGGGGTACCGCTCGTGTTACATTTTTGTGGCCACCTCTTATCCTTTCACGAAGGGATCTTTGTGCAACCGCTGAAGCTCATGTATAAATAAGGCGCAGCCTTTCAAAGGGATAACTTGTGAAGCTGTCATAATACACTCTACAACAGAGCATCTCCACTTGTGCCACTTAGTCATAGACAAGGGGGGGGGGGGGTCTGTTTTTCCACCATGCCTTGACACACAACTACTGATTGTTCGGGGACTGAGTTGAACACTTCAATACAAACCCTCATGAAAAATGCTTAATAAATCATAAAAAAAAACACAACCCTCAGAACACCATCCATCAAGAGAGGCAACAAATGAGGGGAAATAAAGAAATAAGATAAAGAAATGGGCTAGGCTACATTTTGTATCAGAACAACATTTACAGGCATTTGTCTTGATCACCTCCAGTGACCCCTACCAGGAAAGACTGCCATTGCTCTTCTCCCTGAAGCTCTGAGAATGCCTCCACACTAAAACAGCCCCAAGGCTGACATGCTGAACAATGGATAATGCAAACTGGGTTTATCACTAATAACCCAACATACCACAGGTTGTCTCTTCATCTCCAAGTAAAGAAAACCCTGAGGCATGAATCATAGGTCAGGGAGCCCTGAAGCTGCGAAGATAAATGTGTGGCATTCCTCACCGATAGGAGCCTCTGCCATGGACTTTACCAAAAGTCTGATGATAAACTCTTCAAATGGACAGCTGTCCGTCTCATTCCCCCAGTTGATAAGCCACTGGGCAATCAGTGCATATTCTGAGATGTTTCTTTAACATGGGACAGGCTATAGCCTGTTTGTTTCACCAGAATGTACATACACATATACAAGTATAAATGTACACAAAAAAATAGGGCTTTCCATGAGGCCTGGCTTGCTAGGCAACAGCCATGAAGAGGTATTCCCTTCTGAGGTTTCTCAAGTGTGCCTAACAAATCAACCAGAAATGGCGGGGAGTCCAGGCATAGAGATTGGGTTACCAACGTGCCACTCAAACTCAACACAGGTGATTGATTAGGTAGTGCCGAGAGAGGAGAGGGGGAAGGAGATCCTTCAAGACAAAATGTTGGCTAGCTCGATTACGTCTTGTTTAGGCCCTGAGATTACCAGGCAATGGCTCAATTTGACAGTTTTCATCATTTCTGATCTAATTTCTAGCTTTCTTTTAAAACCGTAAAATCCTTTTTAATGTAAATTTTGGCTGAGTGTTACATACAGTAGTCTTGTTGAAAGAGCATATTCTCCAAGCTTCAGGAAAAACATTGTTTTTCATGTCATCAAGAGCTCAAGATGTGTCCTTGGCATTTCCTATTTTTCAACAAAAAGATTTTGGCTAATTAACCCACAAAGACAACGTGCCATAGCGAAAGGAATATCCTCTGTCTCCTCTTTTAGCAACAAAACAAATGGCATTGAGAAATTGGAGGACGGCCATTGTGGTACTTTTGTCATGCCGAGGGATTCTGTGAGTATGGGGACATCCACTTGCATGTAGTGACTCAACACAACTTCTCTTTAATGTGACTTAATTTACATGATTCTTACTTTACAACAAAACTTAAATAACAAAAATTATGTAAGTGATTGAATTATTAAATATAGAATACATAACAAAAAAGGCAACATAGCAGGAACACCATCATAATACTAACAATACTGAGTGTTCAATGTCATCCTGGTATTTGAAGGTCCCAATGGTCCTGATCGTAAACTGGTCTCGACAGACCGGACAGGCAGATACAGTACCAATTTGATTCCAGATTAGAACTTGCTTAACCATGTTCTAAATTCTCAACAGACACCAGCAGATCTCATCCCAACATGGCTTAACATGATTGCTTTGGCATGTTTCATCTAGTCTGTTTGTACTAATAAAAAAACACTTCACAAAATCTTTTGATTTAAAACAATAAAACTATTGCATTTATTTAGTACTAGAACATCTTTTAGGTTTGGAGTAGACACACTGAAATGTAAAACTCTACTGAAAGCAGACATGAATTTGTCTCGGAGTACGAGATGGAGAGTTGAATTACTTTTAACACACCACATTCCAAATCCCTTCAAAGCTGATTTTAACCCCTCCATGCTAACTTCCCCAACCCCCTGTTGTCAACTCTGCAACCAGTTCACTTTTGGAGTGGCAATGGGCCATGGAGAGGTGAACGGTGTTTCAGCAGAATGACCTCTGGATATATAAATACATGTATATTTACATATATATATATAAATAAAAACATGAGGTTTCAAGACAAGGTTGTGGTCACTACTTTTCTGAAGAGCATGCGCTTGTGATATCCCTCATTGACAAAACAGAGGGGGACAAAATCCCTGTCTGGACTTAAAGGATCAGACTCTGTTACTGCATCTACTTGCTCAAAAGCCTACAAAATGAGACTGTGGTCTTTGTGTCTGAAAGGGTAGAAGATATCCCTCCTAATGTTTGCAGATTCTCCAGATTCTACAGAAAGAACACATGACTCGGCTGGGTTAACTGGTTCAGGTACAAAAGAAAAGTTAAGACAGAATTTTTTTGCCTCCTAACTCTAACGACAAAATGACTCACATCCAAAGCTATACAGAAGTCGATGCTGAGAATTCATAAGATGGATACTGGACCACGAGTCCAAGCTACTGCACTAGAGGGTGTGTAACATGTAAGTGTGTGTGTGCACAAGTTACGAGGTGTGTGTGTTTGTGGGGGGGGAGCTCACAAATGAACAAAACACCACGTTAGTCAGCATCAGTGACCGGTCAAGTGTCAAATGTCATATTATGTAAGTCACTGATGTAGATAACAAGTGGAGATCAACAAAGAAATGTAACTGGTAAACTAAAGGCCAGTTTGACATCTGATACAACAGTGAAAAAACATCAGTCTGAATGCCATTAAAGAATCATGTCACAAGCCATTCTGATCACATCTGAGTAAACGAACAGCAAGAGTAAAAGTACATCTACATTTGGACATCAAAAAACAGTTTTTAAAGTTGAACTGAAGTAAAACTGCATGTTTTGTATGTTAGGAGAGCTTCAAACTCCTCTGAGGGTAGGCTACAGGCTGCAAACAATCCAAGAGCATTCATCTGTGTGCAGAAGACAACAGTTATGCTAGAGGATATTTTCCACATACTGCACGTTGTTCAGTGATGTTCACTGTGTGGATCTGGAGCATTGGTTGCTAGACGTACTGCATGACGTTGATATTGACTAATATTAACTTGGGCTTCTTTAACATCAAGATGAACATGTCCATTTTAATGTATATATGTAACACTGCAAGTACATTTGACATAAATCGAAGAGGACTACATTTTTATTTTCACTGTAGCAACTTTGCTCAAATATAGGCGATGTGAAATACTGTATGTGTATACTGTGTTCTGTGACACACGTGAAAAAGAATCTGCCAGATGAGGGCAGTCGAGCAAGATCAGTATATCACCATGGTCTAGTTTTTGTATTCCATCATGTCATTTGGACCTGTAAGTTCAGGCGGTCAGTTCTACACATTACAAGTTTGGCCATCATAAAAAAAACTACTTTATTGAGTTTAAAATATTTGTGACAGCCTTCAACGCGCTCTCCAGGAGATGAGAACCTCCATAATCCTTTTGCAGTGAAAGGGTATACAAATGCATAAGGCTTACCAAATTGCCCATCAGAATGTGTGCAGTGCGATTGTGTAAGAGGGGATTTTGGGGGTAAATGTGTATTATCCCCAACATAAAAATCTTTGTTTTGGGGATTTGCTGCAGAAGTGGTGTCGCACTCTAATGGTCCCCTGCTAATCTGTCTGGATTTGCGTTTGCTGTGGGACAATGCTGTGCTCCCCCACCTGCTGCCAGCATCACCAGCATCATTTGAACACAAGGCCAGCCACTGGTCGAGAAATTAGATACATGGTTGTCATATTTGACGCTGGGGTTACATATTCAGCCTTTTCCAACCACATTCTTTTCTGAGAGGTGCATACAGTAGATATGAGAGACAACTGTAACACAGATGCATGTGTTCGAGCAGGTTTTTCTCTTGCATTCTACAAACAGATAATAACACCAGGCTGACATGAGTACATCTTAATGTAGGACTATACGATAAAGTAATGGTGGTATCATCACTGTTGTTTAAATACAGGGGTTGCATATTATTTAGAGATAGCTTCCAGGATGAAAATGACTCCCAGACATCTCTACATGTAGAATGCAGCTAAAATACCTTGGGCTAAAGTCCTTAGACCTGCATCATTAATGGAGCCTGTTTGTACAGAGGAAGCGCAGCAATGGACAACTGGACATCATATGGTATTTACTGCACCTATCACCACTAATATACCACCTGTAATCTCTGTCCAATGTTTTACTTACTTCTGATGTGTCTAACAGGGGTACATGACCTCAAATGCCCTTTGATTAGGCCTACTTGGCATTTTCTCATCACAAACGCACCTAGTGTATACTAACATGTTACAAAATACCTCATAATTCAGACAACTGCACATTCAGAATACTGTGTAGAAAATAACGGAATAGGAATATGGGA